>CATNWA010002149.1:0-49926 GCA_951230385.1 Staurois parvus
CCAATGAGGAGGGATAGTACCCCGGAGAGCCAAGACTACTAATGCACATTGATGGATCCTTATGGGGCTCAGGTAAGTATTAGGAAGGGTTGGAGGTGGGCACATTTCTTCATATGTTTTGGGACTGTTCCAAACTTCTCCCCTTCTGGGTAGGGGTGCTGGATACCAATAATGCTGTTAGTAAACTGTCTATTCCCATGGATCCGATGATTGTGTTGCTAGGTCTTCTGGACCTCATGGAGACATCTAAGCATAGTCGATTGTTTGTCTTCTATGCTTTTTACTGTGCTAGGAGGGAAATTTTGTTGAAAAGGAAACAGTCTCGGGTTGGAAATTGGCAATTAACGGGGAGCTTCCGCTATACAAACTTACCTAAATGAGCCGTAATAGCCCAGTTAAATTTGATAAAATATGGGCTGGGTAGGTGGAGGCTCAGGGCCTAACAGTATAACTATTGGATTATTCTCTTGTGGGTAAGTCCAGTTTGTGCTGTTTATTTGCTTGGTTATTGTTTCTACTTATGATTTGACTTTTGCCTTTTCTCCTTGCCCCTATTTTTCTCTTCCCCTCCCCTTCCTCTCTCCTCCCCCCCCCCCCCCCCCTTCCCTTCACCTCTGAGGTTTTCCTCCTCTTCCCCCTTTTCTCTCCCCCCCCCAGTCACCAAAGGATGCCCAGTTGACTCAGTATGATCTTTGGTGTGGAAGTGTCATGTGTATTGTATTGCTACTGCTTGCCATAAGTTTGCATGTTCTTATGTATCTTGCTTTGTTCTACTTATGTACAATTTCAATAAACACAACTGTTATATAAAAAAAAAAGTATTAGGAATGTTTTTGGGGGTGGGGGGGCAGCTGCATCCAGAAGGTTTTTTACCTTCATGCATAGAATGCATGCAAGTAAAAAAAACCTTGATCCTTTACAATCACTTTAAGTATCATACCTATAAAGGAATTTAACTGAAAATCACAGTGCAGTCTCTGCAGTATTGTATCAGTGGACTGGTGACCTGTGGCCTATTTTGCACACCTGCTAATGTCCCCAGTCCATTGTTGCATTGGTTATCAGTAGTAATACTAGGCCATTGTGAGTGGTAGTGATAGAACTTTCCTGCCATAAAGCTACCTTTCTACATTTCACATTCATTATTATTTTTTACTTTTATGTATAGATTGCAGAAAATGGCTTAGAGAATGAGTTTTCAGAAACTTGAATGGGGAATTTTGATGCTCTCTCTGTAGACAGTACTTTCTTTTCTGATGCTGATTTGCATTACAGTGAAAATTGTAGAATGGAAAACTGCCTGTGGTTAAAATGTGGAGCATATACTAGATTATAGCAACTCTTCAGTGATCTCCAATTACAAAACCTATAGACTTCCCCAGAAGGGATATTCTACTCCTATAATGAGTATTCACTGCTCTTGAAATAAAGCGTAACCTTTACCCCTTGCAACATTTTGTTGAAAAAAGACTTTTATGAATGGATAAATGGCCTTCAATTAGAATGGGAATTAGTAAAACTGCATGATGGTCAATGGAACTTATCATTTAAGATGAGCAACAGTGTAGCTATAACTTACTTAGCTCTTCCTTTGCCAGTCCTTGTTTTGAGAAGAGAAAGGGTAGATCAACTGCTGAATTTTTGTCTCTTATTAAAATCTTTACCTGGCATTTTCCAATACCTAGAGGAACTGTGAGGAGCAAGTAGTGTAGGCAGCCCTGAGAATAATTGTAGGCTGTTACAATATGGTATGTGCAATACAAACAAAAGTTCCAAACCACAGATTTATTTCAAAATCTGCCCTCTCAGAAACCCCATACCTCACACTTGTACCACTAAATGTAGCATCTAAAGAAGCAAAATTTCCAAAGCAAGTACAGCACAAAGGTACAGCTTGTCAACGGATCTTCAGTATGCTATTCATAAAACCCATACTCAGTAAACATAAATAAAAAATAATTTCAAATTAGAAAAGAATGGTTTGTGATTTGGCACCTCCTTCCCTATTCAACAGTACTATTTACAATTTATTTTGCCCATGCGACTTTAAATGAGGCATATTACTAAACAAACAGGTCTAAACAATTTTATCATATATCAATGATATAAACTATTCCAAATATTAAAAAATAATAACTCTTCATTGTACATCATTGTACCATATCAAAGCAGCGCAGTGCCTAAAACATATATCCACAATTATGCACCTGAACATGTGATTATCAGAATAAATAAATAAAATAAAATATTGCAAATCAATATTAATACATAAATAGTGCTCTTTAAAGTGCTAAGTGTAATATTGTAACAAAAGTCCTTCTGGTGGCTAAAAATTAACATTATTACATAAATAGTGTTCTTTAAAGTGCCAAGTGCCATAGTATAAAAAGTCCTTCTAGTGACAGTCCTATGTAAAATCTCTGCAGTCAAAGAATTCTAAACAGTGCTGAATCCCAAAAAGTGATCCTCTCCCATGCAAGATCCTCCTCCAATATTCACTCACCAGAAGGCTGCTTGATCAATATCCTGTAGCTTAACCAATAGGGAACCTCCGTAGTGGTATTGAGAAGTGAGAAATGGAGGTTCCCTATAGATTAAGCTACATGTGTATATTAATTGGTTTGTGTGAACGTTATAGCATCTACAAACAATGGTATAATATTATTACCTAAATGTGACGGCTTCACACTCAGGCTGGTTGTGAGGAAGATAGCGTCTGCCAGCTACTTAGCAACTGGTGAGCATCTCCACTTGGCCATTCAGCTGTCAGCTGGGGATTCCTGGCTGACAGTTATGTGTAAAGATGGATGGGAATGGTGGCTGACATCATTGACCAAATATGACCATGTCCATATTTGGTCAATGACATTAGCCATCCTCCCCTCATCTTTGTCTACAACTCCGCAACATCGCCAAAATCCGCACGTTCCTAACTCCAGAAACCACTAAACAGCTCATCCACTCCCTCATCATATCGCGACTCGACTACTGCAACTCCCTCCTCACTGGCCTGCCTCGCCGCTGGCTATCCCCGCTTCAGTCCATCCTGAATACGGCTGCCAGACTCATTCACCTTTCCAACCGCTCCGTTTCCGCCACCCCCCTCTGCCAATCCCTCCACTGGCTTCCGATTGCGCAACGGATCAAATTCAAAATCCTAACACTGACGTACAAAGCTGTCCACCATACTGCCCCGAACTACATCACTGACCTAATATCCAAGTACCGCCCAGCACGCACACTCCGCTCCTCACAAGACCTCCTTCTCTCTAGTTCCCTGGTCTCCTCCTCCCATGCCCGCCTCCAGGACTTCTCCAGGGTGTCACCCATCCTCTGGAACTCCCTGCCCCAACCCACCAGATTATCACCTACTCTCCTCTCCTTTAGGCGCACCCTGAAAACCCATCTCTTCAGGGAAGCCTACCCCGCCCCCTGCTAACTTGCCGACCTCCTCCACTCTTCCTACCACTCCATCCCCCACAGCTATCTCCTCCTGTCCACCATCCCCTCCCTCCTAGATTGTAAGCTTGAAAGAGCAGGGCCCTCGATCCCCTCATGTTTTGCATTGTATTGGTATTGTTCTGTCACATGTTCTGTCCCCCTTTGTAATGTACAGCGCTGAGCGAACTATTGGCGCTTTATAAATACTGAATAATAATAATAATAATAATAATAACTCAGCTCTCAGCCCAGGATCTGTGATTCAGCGTAACTGTCTGCTGGGAGCAGTCATATCAGCTTGATTTTTTTTTTTTTAGGCAGGTGTCACTCATTGTGATGGATTCCTTCTGCATTACTGGATGGCATGATTTACATTGTTGGGCATTTTTAGGCTTTTTATTTTCATAAAGGACTTGTCAGCATGTGTGGTGTGTTTATTTATTCCTAACATTTCTTTATGTCAATGAATACCATTCAGCTGTCAGCTGGGGACTCCTGTATACAATGAATACTATATACTCCTTAGTCATATATGGTGGTGATATCTAGGGGCCCCAACTTTAAAAGGGGCCTTCCAGATTCTGACTATATCCCCTTCTGCAGACCCCCCACAACCACTCAGTTGTGGGGAAGAGGCCGTTATCAACAAGGTCCCCCTGACTAGGTACGCTCCCCATGTTGAAAGCATGTGACCTGGTATGGTTAAGAAGGGGGGCCACATGCTTGTTCCTCCCTCCCCCCTTTCCTAGCCAGCCAGGTTGCATGCTTGGATGATGCTCTCATATAGATTTTTTTTAGGGGGGGTATGTAATTTTTTTTGCATGGGGTACCCCATAAATTCACCCCAGACCCAAAGGGTGAATTTTTGGGGGAACCCATGATTTTTTTTTTTTTTGCTATTTGTATATCCTTTTCTGTGCTCTATAGCAAAATTTAAAATTAGTTCACTCCTAGTATTTATAGTGGCACAATTTTTTACATAAATTGAAGTTAAATGTTTGCATTAAATATCTGAATCCATGAGAACGTACTGCTATATTAAGGCTAGCAAACCTTAACAATGATACAGTACTACTAAAAATTGGCTAATGCATACAAAACCAATATTAGCTTATTTAATCCATGTATTACTTCAGCTCAGCATATATTCAGTAGGCTTCAGAATATAATATCTTCTTGCTGAATAATAAAAAAAAGCCCACTGTTTATCTGATTGTTATTGAAAAGCTATGACTGTTGTAAAAATGCAAATACCAGCATATATACAAGTCTGAAATTGTATATTTAAAATCAAGGGTTTATTCAAAAATAGGTATAAAATAACGCTCGCTCCATTATCATTCCAGAAAACTGTATTGTTACCATGTAAACATTTATATATTATTTATTTAAAACAAGTATTACAATGATACACACAAAATGCAAAGAAAAGCATAAATATTGCATTATCAAAAATAGCATTTGCAAATATAAGAATGTGACATTTCCTACAGTAAATCTCTCTCTCTCACACTACATATATATAGTATAGACTATATTGCAAAAAGTATTGGGGCACCTGCCTTTACACACACATGAACTTTAATGACATCCCAGTTTTGTCTATAGGATTCAATATCGAGTTGGCCCACCTCAGCTATAACAGCTTCAACTCTTATGGGAAGGCTATCCACAAGGTTTAGGAGTGTGTCTATGGGAATGTTTGACCATTCTTCCAGAGGCGCATTTGTGAGATCAGGCACTGATGGACAAGAAGGCCTGGCTCACAGTCTCCACTCTAATTCATCACAAAAGTGTTCTGTCGGGTTGAGGTCAGGACTCAAGCAGGCCATTCAAGCTCCTCCACCCCCAAACTACACTGTACACCGATGCACAGTAATGTTGGAACAGGAAGGGGCCATCCCCAAACTCTTCTCACAAAGTTGGGAGCATTAAATTGTCCAAAATGTCTTGGTATGCTGACACCTTAAGCGTTCCCTTCACTGGAACTAATGGGCCAAGCCCAACTCCTGAAAAACAACCCCACACAATAATCCCCCCTCCACCAAACTTTACACTTGACACAATGCAGTCAGGAAAGTACTGTGCTCCTGGCAACCACCAAACCCAGACACGTCCATCAGATTGCCGGACAGAGCAGCATGATTCGTCACTCCAGAGAGTCTACACTGCTCTAGATTCCAGTGCTTTACACCACTGCATCTGACTCTTTGCATTGCACTTGGTGATGTAAGGCTTGGATGCAGGTGCTCGGTCATGGAAACGCATTCCATGAAGCTCTCTATGCACCATGTTGTGCTAATCTGAAGGCCACATGAAGTTTGGAGGTCTTTAGCTATTGGCTTTGCAGACAGTTGGCGACTTCTGCACACTGTGCGCTTCAGCATGCACTGACTCCACTCTGTCGTTTTACGTGGCCTACCACTTCGTGGCTGAGTAGCTGTTGTTACCTTGCACTTTGTTATAATACCACTAACAGCTGGAATATTTAGTAGCAAAGATATTTCACGGATGGACTTATAGCACATATGGCAACCTATCATGGTACCACGCTTGAATTCACTGAGCTCCCTAGAGCGAACCATTCTTTCACACAAATATTTGTAGAAGCAGTCTGCATGCCTAGGTGCTTTATTTTTTACACCTGTGGCCACGGAGGTGATTGGAACACCTGCATCCAATGATTTGGAGGGGTGTCCCAATACTTGTGGCAATACTGTATAGTGTATGTTAAACTGACAAGTCATTAAACAGTAAATTGGAGTATTGTAGTATTTGGAAAAGCTTGATGTTTATATGTAAATTTGTAAAGTGTAAGTGATGAATTAACCAGTTCTGTTCAAAAAGGTGCGTGCATTCAAATTTTTCCACTGTAAGATAATAGCGTTTTGGGTGAAAACAAGAGTATACTAAAGTGAGTTCCGAAGGTCAACATTGCAACCTCCACAAGTCCCATCAGGCGTACAGAGATTTACTGTAAATATCTAATTTATAAACTGGGTGACACCTTCCCAGAAGAGATACTTGCAAGTTTGGCATCTGTAAGGGAGACTGGACCTCGGGCAATCCTTGGTCTCGTGACCTGCAGACCGGCAGAACCTACATGAAAGCACTTGGCAATTCTTACCCTCGTGCCCCGGCTGTCCGCACCTGCGGCATGACGTGAGGGTTCCTCATGGACACCGTGATCCGCCTTTTGTCCCTTTGAATGGGAGAATTCGCAATAAACTTGCGGAAAAGGGAATCGGGCCCAGAGGTCTTCACCGTCTCCCAGTACCTTCTGCAGACCTGTAATGATACAAAAGTTACGAAGAAAATACCTTTCATGAAGGACTGCACCGACAGGGTTTCTGCCTTGCTAAATCCTTGTTCAAGGATCATCTTCTTGCCGAAGACTTCCGGGGTCATGTCCGGGACTCTCTGCCTTCCACTTCTTTCAGCCGCAGCACGACTGTCTGCTTCATCCAGGGCTCCAGGAGAGGGAGACCTTCTGCAGGGCCGTAGCGTTCTGAGGTGGAGGCGGAGGGGGCTTCTCCCGGGGTCTTGGCAGGGGGTGGCGGCGGCGGTCAGCGGCTTCTTGGCGGCTTGCTTATTCTTCCCCATCTTGTCGCAGAGGAGTTCTCAGGAGGGCTTCCAAGATCTTCAGCGGATTCCTTCTCCTTCTTCTTCCTCGGCGGCTTCACTCTTGCTTAGCCTTTGAAAAGGCTATTGAGCGTCTACTGTCCGGAGGTAGTAACGCAGAGTGAACAAGGGGGGGGAAGATCAGAAACTCGTTCTGTGTGGGGGCTAAGCCTCAAACCCAATAGCAGCAAGCAGGTGAAGCCGAATTTAATCGACGATCCTACCAGGCCGAGTAGAGGGTACCCCACACAGACCAAATGGCTGGGATAGATGCAAGTGGTTCTCAACGTCCTAGCTGGAAGCAGGGACACCCCTAAAGGCAAGGTCGATATTACACTTGATCTTAGCCAAAAGGCCAAGGTCACAAGACCAAGGATTGCCCGAGGTCCAGAACCTGCAACCTCTGTGGACGGTCAGAGCACGTCTACAGGGACTGCCCAGAGAGAAGCAGGACGTATGCTGGGGCCCTGAGCAAAGGCCCTGCTGCCAAACCAGCGCCACAGAAGACTCAGAAAGGACCCAGGTAAGAGGAACCCCCCCCCCCCCACCCCTACCCCTCCGGTGTCGGAGGCCACCCCCCGGACCCTGGTCCCCCTGCCCCTCCCCCCCGCCCCTGGTCCCCCTGTCCCTGGCCCTCCTGCCCCCCCCGCCCCTGGCCCTCCTGCCCCCCCTGCCCCTTGCCCTCCTGCCCCCCCCTGCCCCTTGGCCCCCTGTCCCACCCCTCCCGGGCCCGGTTCCACCCCCCCTGACCTGTCCTCACAGGAGGATTTCCCGCCCCTTCCCCCTGCCACCCCCGCCAGCAGCTCTGCGGCGGGGAACAGGAAGCGGAAGAAGGAGCAGGCCAGCCCGGCAGCGGAGGACCCCTCCTCCTCCACCACCAAATGTCCTGCCGTCCTCCAGAATGTCGCAGGTCCCGACCCCGTGGGGGAGGACCTCGACACGCTGGAGGAAGAAGAGGTGGAAGAAGAGATGGCTCTGACCCGGTCGGAGCCAGATCTCTCCACCGACTTCGATGAGGTCCTCAATGAGGTCCTCAACCAGATCGGTCTGAGCCAGGACATTTGTCAGGCTGCAGAGGTCACAGAGGTCACCCCCCTCTCCAGGGGAGGTAAGCACAGCCCCTGCCGACTAACCCCTTCATCTCTTTCCCATGATGGCTGAGATCTCTATCTTTTCCATTAATGTGAGGAGCATCAAGGACGCGTCTAGGAGGCAGACTGTGCTGACCTTTCTTTCCACGCAGCAGAGTGATGTTTACATGCTTCAGGAGTGCGCCCTTCCCCCTCTGAGGAGGTACACTCATTTGTCCTCCCAGTGGACCCACGGTCCCTCCTACTGGTCTGGGGGTGGCGATTGCAAGTCCGCAGGGGTAGCGGTTCTTATCGGGGAGGACGTTTCACTGTTGACTCCGTCCATGAGCTCGTCTGTGGCCGCCTTTTGGTCATAGACGGCTCGTGGGCGGGGGAGCCTGTTAGGCTCATCAACGTGTACGCCTCCCCGGAGAAGAACGTGCTGGAGCTTTTCCCAAACCCTGCGGACGCAACTCGTCACAACAAGAACAGTAGTAATCGGCGGTGATTTTAACTGTCCGATAGAGGAGGATGGGCGCAGCTCCAGCATGTACGCAAAACTCGACGCCACCTCGAAGCTGCTCCGGGAGGTGATTGCGGAGGCTTCCCTGCAGGACGCCGTGGGATCCGTGGGGCGCGGTTCCGTGAACTACTCATGGAGCCGCCCCGACGGATCTGTGCGTTCCAGGATTGACTTTGTGCTCACCTCTAGGGCAGTCAGGCACCGCGGGGTTCTCTATGGTTCCCTGCTTTTTCTCTGACCACAGGGCCATTCACTTTCAAGGTGACCTGGGAGAGGGCTTTGCCCCGGGCCCAGGCTCCTGGAAGCTGAATTGCACCCTGCTGGACGATGAGGAACTGCTAGCAGAACTCAGGGAAACTACGGTGCCTGGCGAGAGGAGAAGTCTTTCTTTCCCAAGGTAAGCGACTGGTGGGAGTTCGTGAAAGTCAAGCTGCGCAGCTTCTTTCAGGCCAGGGGGACGCCAGCAAGTGTGTGCCAGGAGGAGGGAAACTCAGGAGGCTGCAGCGTCAGCTGCAGTCCCTGCAGGACCTTCACCACTGTGGCTGGGACGTGAGGCAAGACCTGGAGGACACCAAGAAGAGCTTTAAAAAGCACTTTGAGGAAGAATCCAGGCACATTGTCTTCCGTACCAAGGTGGAGCATCTAGAGAAAGGTGAGAAGTGTAACTCTTTCTTTTTCAGGAAACTCCACTCAGGACACACACCCCTGTCGGAGCTGCTCGACAAGACTGGAACACTCCAGAAGGGGAAGGAGGCCGTGATGGAAGTGGTCAGCGACTACTACTCCGACCTCTACTCCCCCAAAGAAACAAACACGGAAGCGGCCGACAGGTTCTTGTCAGGTATCTCTAACGCTATTGATCCTGCAGGTTTGTCGGCCACCAACGCCCCCTTGACGTTGGAGGAGCTGCACTCTGCCGCTAAATCCTTTAGGCGGGGCAGGACCCCGGGCTGCGACGGTCTCCCAGCAGAGCTCTATGTAGCGCTGTGGGACCTCGTGGGCCCAGACCTGCTCGAGCTGTACGAGGAGATGGTGGTGGAGGGCAGGATGCCTCCTTCGTTGAGGGAGGGGATGATCACGATCCTGTACAAGCGTAAGGGGGAGAGATGTGACTTGAAAAATTGGCGTCCCATCTCTCTCCTGAACGTTGACTACAAGATCCTCGCCAAAGTCATGGCAAACAGGCTGAAGGCTGTCATCGGACAGATCATCCACCTGGATCAGACTTGCGGCATTCCTGGCCGCAGGATTGCAGACAGCCTAGCGCTTGTGCGGGACACGGTCCAATACATCAAGGACCGCCGTGTGCACGCGGCCCTGGTCAGTCTTGATCAGGAAAAGGCCTTTGACCATGTCTCCCATCGGTTTATGTGCAGAGCCCTGCGCAGGTTTGGTCTCGGGGAAATGTTTTGTTCGTATGTGGATATTATGTATAATGAGATTTGCAGTTCCGTGCAGGTGAACGGCTGGAAAACTGACCCCCTTCCCGGTCCTCTCCGGGGTCAGACAAGGCTGCCCTCTTTCACCTCTGCTTTGTGTTTGCTGTATAGAGCTCTTCGCCGAATGCATCAGACGGAATCCAGAGATAGGGGGAATCACCGCACCGGGACCAGACAGACGGGAAGTGAAGTGCTCGCTCTACATGGACGACGTGACGGTGTTCTGTGCCAATCAGCGCTCCATCGACCTGCTCGTCCAGACCTGCGAGGACTTCGGCCAAGCTTCGGGGGCAAGGTCAACTGCGGGAAGTCGGAAGTCATGCTCTTCGGAAAGTGGTTCCTGCCTTCTTCTGTATCCATGCCCTTTGGCATCAAGACAGACTTCATGAAAATTTTGGGAGTTTGGTTTGGTGCCGAGGGCGCAGCCCTGAAGTCTTGGGAGGGAGAGACTGGCTAAAATGCGTCAGAAATTTGGACTTTGGAGCCTCAGAGACCTCTCCATCGAAGGGAAGACACTGGTACTCCGCAGCGAGATTCTCCCTGTGTTGCAGTACCTCACCCAGGCCTGGCCCCCACGGGTCAACACCTGTAAGGCCATCACCAGGGCGGTGTTTCACTTCATCTGGGGCTCCAAGATGGACAGAGTGAAGCGGGCAGTCATGTTCAAGGAACCCCTCAAGGGCGGTAAGGGCGTGCCCGACATGGCCACCCAACTGAGGGTGTTCTTTGCTTGCAACTGCATCCGCAGAACTTTGCCCAAAAGGATTATGGACTCTGGCGGGAACGCAATGTCTCGCTTCTTCCTGTTGCCTCTCTGGAGGTCCCTCGGATGGGACACCTGGGACAGTTCCATCCCCTACAACTGGGACGCCCCTTGGTACTACTTGGATACCTTCAAGTTCATCAGGGAGCAGGGGCTGCAGGGAGTCAAGCTGACTTTGTGTAAACCAAAGACCATTTACAAGCTCATCAGAGCAAGCGACATTTTGGAGTCGGTTCCAGGCCTGCCTTCAGACACCTGCAAGGTGGTCTGGAGGAATGTTTCTTCAAACATTCTCACCAACAGGCACAAAGACCTGGCATGGATGGCAATCCAAGGGGGGTTGCCTCTCAGGACATTTATGCATGCCAGGAACCTGAGCAGATACAGACACTGCCCCTTCTGCATCATCCATGAGGAAACGTCTCACCACGTTTTCTGGAGGAGTGCTCATTTGCTCAGGCCCTGTTGGGGGCCCTGGAACCTGAACTTAAAGACTTTGTACCACAGACAGCCATCACTCACTTTGGGGTGTTGAATGGACTGTTCTGTGGAACTTTTTCCCTGGAGGACATTGACGGCGCCTGGCGGGTGCTGTGTTGCTTTAAGGACGCTTTATGGTGCGCCAGGAAGCGCCTCATCCACCAGCGAGAGGATGTCCATTGAGGACTGTCGCAGACTGATCCTCAGTCTGCTCAGAGACTATACCTTGATGGACTTTAAGGAGGAAGAGGACGTCTGAAGATCTCCCCTTCCCCCTACTCCCCCTTGCGTGTCTTTGTCCCTTCAATAAAGCTTCGGGCCTGTGTTTTTCCCCTTTCTTCCCCCCCCCCACACACCCGATGCTTATTGTAGATTGTGACTTTCGGTTTTCGTTTTCTGCATGACATCGTGACACTAGGAAATGTATTGTGTATTAGGATGCTATGGTTTTTGGGGTAAGCGGCATTATGCATGAGGTGTTGGTCCGGGGGATTCATTCTCCACGCACATCACGTCAGGCATCATACCGCTGAGCGAATGTATTTATTTCCGAATGTATTTATCGTATGCTTGGAACTGTATTGCAACTTCGATTCGGCTGATTCGCCGAATTTGAGGAAGAAATTCGATTCGATGCGAATTTATTCGCTACGAATTCAACTTATAAAAAAAGGCTTTCTAGGCTTCAGAGAGCCTTTAAATTAGTGCAGAACACTGTACCTTTAATTTAAATGCCCTTGGAGATGAGGAAGGAGAAGGAGAAGGATGAGAAGAAGGAGAAGGATGAGAAGAAGGAGAAGGAGAAGGATGAGAAGAAGGAGAAGGATGAGAAGAAGGAGAAGGATGAGAAGAAGGAGAAGGAGAAGGAGAAGGAGAAGGATGAGAAGAAGGAGAAGGATGAGAAGAAGGAGAAGGATGAGAAGGAGAAGGAGAAGGAGAAGGATGAGAGAGAGAAGGAGAAGGATGAGAAGAAGGAGAAGGATGAGAAGAAGGAGAGAGGATGAGAAGAGGATGAGAAGAGAAGGATGAGAAGAAGGAAGGATGAGAGAAGAAGGATGAGAAGAAGAGAAGAAGAAGAAGAATGAGAAGAAGGAGAAGGATGAGAAGAAGAAGAAGGATGAGAAGAAGAAGAAGGATGAGAAGAAGAAGAAGGATGAGAAGAAGGAAGAAGGATGAGAAGAAGAAGAAGGATGAGAAGAAGAAGAAGGATGAGAAGAAGGAGAAGGATGAGAAGAAGAAGAAAGAAGGATGAGAAGAAGAAGAAGGATGAGAAGAAGGAGAATTCCAAGCCGGCAAAAAGTGTATCTGCAGAGCTCCGCTATTTCTTAGCGGAGCTCTGCAGATACACTTAGTGGAGCTCTGCAGATACACTTTTTGCCGGCTTGGAATTCTTCTTATTTTCATCTACTTCTTCTTCTTACTTCTTCTCTGCAGAGCTCCTCTATTTCTGACAGTTCTCTGACATTCACATTTACAGCGGTTGAAACATTGTATCTATTTGTTTCCATAAAAACAAATAGAAACAAATAGATACAATGTTTCAACCGCTGAGCTCTGCAGATACACTTAGCGGAGCTCTGCAGATACACTTAGCGGAGCTCTGCAGATACACTTTTTGCCGGCTTGGAATTCTTCTTATTTTCTATCTTCTTCTTCTTCTTCTTCTTTCTTCTCATCCTCATCCTCAGAAGAAGAAGAAAGAAGATGAGGATGAGGATGAGAAGAGAAGAAGAAGAAAGAAAGTAGGATGAAAATAAGAAGAATTCCAAGCCGGCAAAAAGTATCTGCAGAGCTCCTCTATTCTGCAGATACACTTAGAGGAGCTCTGCAGATACACTTTTTGCCGGCTTGGAATTCTTCTTATTTTTCTATCTTCTTCTTCTTCTTCTTCTTTCTTCTTCATCCTCATCTCATCTCAGAAGAAGAAGAGAGAGGATGAGGATGAAGAAGAAGAAGAAGAAGAAGAAGAAGTATTTGAAATAAGAAGAATTCCAAGCCGGCAAAAAGTGTATCTGCAGAGCTCCGCTAAGTGTATCTGCAGAGCTCCGCTATTTCTGACAGTTCTCTGACATTCACTCCATACAGCGGTTGAAACATTGTATCTATTTGTTTCCATAAATGGAAACAAATAGATACAATGTTTCAACCGCTGTATGGAGTGAATGTCAGAGAACTGTCAGAAGAAATATAGCTATTTCTGACATTTCTCTGACATTCACTCCATACAGCGGTTGAACATTCAATGTTTCAACCGCTGTATGGAGTGAATGTCAGAGAACTGTCAGAAATAGGCTATTTCTGACAGTCTCTGACATTCACTCCATACAGCGGTTGAAAACATTGTATCTATTTTGACAGTTTCAAAATAGATACAATGTTTCAACCGCTGTATGGAGTGAATGTCAGAGAACTGTCAGAAATAGCCTATTTCTGACAGTTCTCTGACATTCACTCCATACAGCGGTTGAAAACATTGTATCTATTTGTTTCCATTTATGGAAACAAATAGATACAATGTTTCAACCGCTGATGAATGTCAGAGAAGTCAGAGAACTGTCAGAAATAGCCTATTTCTGACAGTTCTCTGACATTCACTCCATACAGCGGTTCAAACAATGTTTCAACCGCTGTATGGAGATTGAATGTCAGAGAACTGTCAGAAATAGGCTATTTCTGACAGTTCTCTGACATTCACTCCATACAGCGGTTGAAACATTGTATCTATTTGTTTCCATTTATGGAAACAAATAGATACAATGTTTCAACCGCTGTATTCAATGCTGTGAATGTAGCGGAGCTCTGCAGATACACTTTTTGCCGGCTTGGAATTCTTCTTATTTTCATCCTTCTTCTTCTTCTTCTTCTTCTTCTTCTTCTTCATCCTCATCCTCAAGAAGAAGAGAGAGATGAGGATGAAGAAGAAGAAGAAGAAGAAAAGAAGTAGGATGAAAAAGAAGAAAAGAAAAAAACCGGCAAAAAAGTGTATCTGCAGAGCTCCTCTATTTCTGACAGTTGCAGATACACTTAGCGTTTCTTCAGATACAAATTAGCGGAGCTTGGAAGATTCACTTTTTTCGGCTTGAATTCTTTTTTTTTTCCTCTTCTTCTTCTTCTTCTTCTTCTTCTTTTCTTCAGAAGAAGAAGAAGAAGAAGAAGAAGAAGGAATGAAGAAGAAGAAGAAGAGAAGAATGAAGAAGAAGAAAAAAGAAGAAAAAGAAGAAAAGAAGAAGAAGAAGAAGAAGAAGAAGAAGAATGAAAAGAATGAAAAGATTCTTCTTCTTCTTTTCATTCTTCTTTTCATTCTTCTTCTTCTTTTTTCTTCTTCTTCTTCTTCTTCTTCTTTTCATTCTTCTTCATTCTTTTCATTCTTCTTCATTCTTCTTTTCATTCTTCTTTTCATTCTTCTTTTCATTCTTTTCTTTTCATTCTTCTTTTCATTTCTTTTCATTCTTCTTCTTCTTCTTTTTCATTCTTCTTTTCATTCTTCTTTTCATTCTTCTTTTTTTCTTCTTCTTCTTCTTCTTCTTCTTCTTTTCATTCTTTCTTCTTCATTCTTCTTTTCTTCTTCTTTTTCTTCTTTTCTTTTCATTCTTTTTCATTCTTCTTTTCATTCTTCTTTTTTCTTCTTTTCATTCTTCTTCATTTTTCATTCTTTTCATTCATTTTTCTTCTTCTTTTCATTCTTTCATTCTTCTTTCATTCATTCTTCTTTTTCTTTCTTCTCATTTCTTTTCTTCTTTTCTTCTTTTCATTCTTCTTTTCATTCTTCTTCTCATTCTTCTTTTCATGAAGAAGAAAAAAGAAGAATGAGAAGAATGAAAAGAAGAAGAAGAAGAAGAAGAAGAAGAAGAAATGAAAAGAAGAAGAAAAGATGAAAAGAAGAATGAAAAAGAAAGAAGAAGAAGAAGAATGAAAAGAAGAATGAAGAAGAAGAAGAAGAAAAGAAGAAAAAAGAAGAAGAAGAAGAATGAAAAGAAGAATGAAGAAGAAATGAAGAAGAAGAAAGAAGAAGAAGAATGAAAAGAAGAATGAAAAGAAGAATGAAAAAGAAGAAGAATGAAGAAGAAGAAGAAGAAAAAGAAGAAGAAGAAGAATGAGAAGAATGAAGAAGAAGAAAAGAAGAAGAAGAAGAAGAAAGAAAAGAAGAATGAAAAGAAGAATGAAGAAGAAGAAGAAAAGAAGAAATGAAAAGAAGAAAGAAGAAGAAGAAGAAAGAAGAAGAAGAAGAAGAAGAAAATGAAAAAAAGAAGAATGAAAAAAAGAAGAATGAAGAAGAAGATGAAGAATGAAGAAGAAGAAGAAAGAATGAAGAAGAATGAAAAAAGAAGAAGAAGAAAAGAAAAAGAAGAAGAATCTTTTCTTCTTGAAAAGAAGAATGAAAAAGAAGAAGAAGAATGAAAAGAAGAAGAAAGATTCTTGAAAAGAAGAAGAAGATTCTTTCTTCTTCTTTTCATTGAAAAGAAGAATTGAAAAGATTCTTCTTCTTCTTCTTCTTCTTCTTTTTTCATTCTTTTCATTCTTCTTTTCTTTCTTCTTTTCATTCTTTTCATTCTTCTTTCTTCTTTTTTTTTTCTTCTTCTTTTCATTCTTTCATTCTTCTTTTCATTCTTCTTTTCATTCTTCTTTCATTCTTCTTTTCATGAAGAAGAAAATTCTTTCTTCTTCTTCTTTTCTTCTTCTTCTTTTCAGAAGAAGAAGAAAGAAGAATTCTTTTCATTCTTCTTTTCATTCTTCTTTTCTTCTTCTTCTTGAAAAGAAGAATGAGAAGAATGAAAGAAGAAAGAAGAAGAAGAAAGAAGAATGAAAAAGAAGAAAAGAAGAAGAAAAAGAAGAAGAAGAAGAAAGAAGAAGAAAAAGAAGAATGAAGAATGAGAAGAAGAAAGAAGAATGAAAAAGAAGAATGAAAAGAAGAATGAAGAAGAAAAGAAGAATGAAGAAGAATGAAAAGAAGAATGAAAAAAAGAAGAAAAGAAGAATGAAAAAGAAGAAGAAGAATGAAAAGAAGAATGAAAAGAAGAATGAAGAAGAAAGAAGAAAGAAGAATGAAGAAGAAGAATGAAAAGAAGAAGAAGAAGAAAAGAAGAAAGAATGAAAAGAAGAAGAAGAAGAAGAAGAAGAAGAAGAATGAAAAAAGAAGAAAAAGAAGAAAGAAGAAGAAGAAAGAAGAATGAAAAAGAAGAAGAAGAAATGAAGAAGAAGAATGAAAAGAAGAAGAAGAAGAAGAAGAAGAAAAGAAGAAATGAAATTTTCATGAAAAAGAAGATTCTTCTTTCTTCTTGAAGAAGAAGAATTGAAAAAAGATTCTTCTTCTTCTTTTCTTCTTCTTCTTTTTCATTCTTTCTTCTTCATTCTTCTTCATTTTCTTCTTCTTCTTTTCTTCTTTCATTCTTCTTTTCATTCTTCTTTCATTCTTCTTTTCATTCTTCTTTTCATTCTTCTTTTCATTCTTCTTTCATTCTTCATTTTTCATTCTTCTTTTTCATTCTTCTTTCATCATTCTTCTTCTTCTTTTCATTCTTCTTCTTTTCATTTTTCTTTCTTCTTCTTCTTTCATTCTTCTTTTCATGAAGAAGAAGAAAGAATGAAAGAAGAATGAAAAGAAGAAGAAGAAAAGAGAAAGAAGAAGAAGAAAAAGAAGAATGAAAAGAAGAATGAAAAGAAGAATGAAGAAGAAGATGAAGAAAGAAGAAAGAAAAAGAAGAATGAATGAAGAAGAAGAAGAAGAAGAATGAAAAGAAGAAGAAGAAGAATGAAAAAAAGAAGAATGAAGAAGAAGAAGAAGAAGAAGAAAAGAAGAAAAGAAGAAGAAGAAAGAATGAAGAAGAAGAAGAAGAAGAAGAATGAAAAGAAGAAGAAGAAGAAGAAGAAGAAAGAAAAAGAAGAAGAAGAAAAAGAAAAGAAGAAGAAGAAGAAGAAAAGAAGAAGAAGAAGAAAAGAAGAAGAAAAGAAGAAGAAGAATGAAAAGAAGAAGAAGAAGAATGAAAAGAAGAATGAAAAAGAAGAAGAAGAATGAAAAGAAGAAGAAGAAGAATGAAAAGAAGAATGAAAAGAAGAATGAGAAGAATGAAAAGATTCTTCTTCTTTTCATTCTTCTTTTCATTCTTCTTCTTCTTTTCTTTTCTTCTTCTTCATTTTTCATTCTTCTTTTCATTCTTCTCATTTTTCATTCTTCTCATTCTTCTTTTTTTCATTCTTCTTTTCTTCTTTCATTCTTCTTTTCATTCTTCTTCTTCATTCTTCTTTTCATTCTTTCTTCTTTTTTTTTCATTCTTCTTTTCATTCTTTTCATTCTTCTTTTCATTCTTCTTTTCATTCTTCTTTTCATTCTTCTTCTCATTCTTCTTTTCATGAAGAAGAAAAGAAGAAAAAACATCTGTATCCTAAATGGAAACAAATAGATACAATGTTTCAACCGCTGTACATGTGAAGGAACTGTCAGAGAACTGTCAGAAATAGCGGAGCTCTCTGCAGGGACACTTTTGCCGGCTGATCGGGAAAAATCCGATTCGCGCACCCGAAGTATGCAAATATTCGGATTCGACGCAAATCGAATTTTTCCTGAAATTCGAAACGAATTCCACTTCGCCTGGTTCGATACGCTCATCTCTACTTATAATGAATAAGATGGTCTCTAGCAGAGATCAAAAGCCAAGGTAGATCATCTTAAAGAGGGCCAAGGCCAGGGTCGGTGCTAGACTATTTTGTGCCCTAGGCAAGACCAGCTACTTGCGCCCCCTCCCCCCCAAAATAAATAAATACAAATTTGTAAAAACTGTAGAAAATATTAAATCAACAAAACATGAAACTGCTAAACTTCTTTTAATTTATTTTAATTTGCAAAAATAAGTGCTATAAGATGCCACCAGCACTGTATCTGTGGCTGGCAGTGGCAGTGAGTGGAGGATGATGGATCCACACTCTGACAGATCCCAGGCTGGAATTCCCCAGGCACCTGAACTGAGCGATCGCACAGTGACAGATCCGACACAACACACCACCACCAACACTGACACAGATCAGCAGGCCCAGCAGGCACTAGAAGAGCAGGCTGTGGGATTATGATGATGTCATCACTCACTGACACATTGCACATGTGATGGATGGCCATCCAGCCAGGTCACACTGATATGCACTGACATACTGGAATTTGGTATCCAGCTGTTAAAAAAACAGCTAAAAGTTTTGCAACTCTTCAGTTCTTCAGTATTCAGAGTTATACGATAATCAATATATTAGATATGTGCTTTTTGTTTAGTAAAAAATCGATTTTTGGACAAAAATTTAATTTTTGGAGATTCAGAATTTTGGATGACGTCACATGATGCGATAGTAGTAGGACCCATGGGGAAATTAATTTGAGTAAATTTGAAATTTAAATTGAATTTCAAATTGTCACAGCCACTCAGTACAGTTCCACAGTATAATGCAATCCTTACGTTTGAAAAATGAAGGGCCACTGAATTTTGCATTGTTTATTCCATTGCGTCTGAAAATATCAAATCCTTCCAAATAGTTTCAATATATGAATATCAAATCCACCAAAAACTAATAAATATATATATATATATATATATATACAGTGGGGATCGAAAGTTTGGGCACCCCAGCTAGAAATTTGTATTAATGTGCATAAAGAAGCCAAGGAAAGATGGAAAAATCTCCAAAAGGCATCAAATTACAGATTAAACATTCTTATAATATGTCAACAAAAGTTAGATTTTATTTCCATCATTTACACTTTCAAAGTAACAAAAAACAAAAAAATGGCGTCTGCAAAAGTCTGGGCACCCTGCAGAATTAATATCTTGTAATGCCCCCTTTGGCAAGTAACACAGCTTGTAAATGCTTTTTGTAGCCAGCCAAGAGTCTTTCAATTCTTGTTTGAGGTATCTTTGCCCATTCTTCCTTACAAAAGTCTTCCAGTTCTTTGAGATTTCTGGGCTGTCTGTCACGCACTGCTCTTTTAAGGTCTATTCATAGATTTTCAATTATGTTGAGGTCAGGAGATTGTGAAGGCCATGGCAAAACCTTCAGTTTACGCCTCTTGATGTAATCCCCCGTGGATTTCGAGGTGTGTTTAGGATCATTATCCATTTGTAGAAGCCATCCTCTCTTTAACTTCAGCTTTTTTACAGATGGCATCAAGTTACCATCCAAAATTTGCTGAAATTGTATTGAATCCATTTTTCCTTCTACTCGTGAGATGTTCCCTGTGCCACTAGCTGCAACACAACCCCAAAGCATGATTGATCCAACCCCATGCTTAACAGTTGGACAGAGGTTCTTTTCATTAAATTCTGTGCCCCTTCTTCTCCAAACGTACCTTTGCTCATTCCGGCCAAAAAGTTCAATTTTAACCTCATCGGTCCACAGAACTTGTTTCCAAAATGCATCAGGCTTGTCTATATGTTCATTTGCAAAGTTCAAATGATGATTTTTGTGGTGAGGACATAGAAGAGGTTTTCTTCTGATGACTCTTCCATGAAGACCATATTTTTACAAGTATCTCTTTATAGTGGAATAGTGTACCACAACTCCAGTGTCTGCCAGATCTTTCTGGAGGGATCGTGCAGTCAAACGTGGGTTTTGAATTGTTTTTCTCACAATCCTGCGAGCTGTTCTGTCTGATATTTTTCCTGGTCTTCCAGATCTTGCTTTAACTTCCACTGTTCCTGATGACTGCCATTTCTTAATTACATTCCGAACAGAGGATATTGACATCTGAAAACGCTTTGCTATCTTCTTATTGCCTTCTCCAGCTTTGTGTGAGCGTCAACTATTTTCAGTTTCAGTTTTCTAGACCACTGCTTAGAAGAACCCATGGTGCTGATTGTTGGGGCAAGGTCAGATGAGTCTGGGCATTTAAAACCTTTGAGATTGACATCACCTGGTCTTCCCAGACGATGATTGAGAACAACCCATGACACTGGCAGATCTCAGCTTTGCAAAGGGGGCAGTGCAAGCTATAAATTCTGCAGGGTGCCCAAACTTTTGCAAACGCCATTTTTTTGTTTTCTGTTATTTTGAAAGTGTAAATGATGGAAATAAAATCTAACTTTTGTTGACATATTATAAGAATGTCTAATCTGTAATTTGATGCCTTTTGGAGATTTTTCCATCTTTCTTTGGCTTCTTTATGCACATTATTACAAATTTTTAGCTGGGGTGCCCAAACTTTCGATCCCCACTGTATATATATATCTTCCTAAATATCTGCAAAATGTTTTGATTCCACCTGGACTATATGAAGCAAATGCTGAAGAAACTAAACAAATTCGGAAAACAGATCAGTTCAACATAACGAATATGATGAAACAAAATACTTCAATCAGTGGATTCAATCAGTGGATCATGGGTGCAATATAAGACTCCTGTAAACAAGCCATGCAGCTTTCAGCCCCTACCTCTGTACAGGCTGTCTATCTGAAAGTTGTACAGGTTGTCTATCTGAAATTTGGAGTTAGTCCCATGTGTTTGGGCAAGTAGGCTTTTTGTTACTAATATAGCAAGTCTAGCTGCTTTTTGTAATCTGTGGACTTTTTGCAGAAATAGAAAACTCAGCTGTCTTGTCAGTTTTATCTGAGAAGATACTCTAAGATTTTTTATATTACCAAGAAGACTGTGCTAGGCAAACAGGGTTCATTTTAAAATAACTTTGCCTGGGTAATCTTCCTATAATGTCGGATCCAAATCACATCAATATAGATGAGGATCTGACTTGGAGGTGACTTCCATTAAAGTCTATGGGCTCAAGGCAGATAGAAGTCTCCTTGAAGTAGTACAGGAATCTTTTTTCTAAAGTCAGAGTGACTTCAGTAGTGCTAATTAAGATAGCTCTCATTGACTAACATTAGATTTCACATGTCATGTGACTTGGGGTCTCACAAGTCAGATCTCAAGTTGCAGCAGTGTGAACCGAGCCTCAACCAGGTTCCATAACAGTCAAATAGGTTGTTATGGCTATAGTTATACCAATGTTTATACTTAAGATCTGTCCAAATTGGTTGAACATGACGGACATGTCTTTTTTTAATATATGTAGCAAATAACTGAACAACCAATAAAAACCAAAACACATTAAACATGTACATAAACCCATTTAAAAATTGTTAAGGGTCACGTCTACAGATCAACTGGATATTTCAAACCAAATTGCACATATAATTATTTTATCTTCATATTAGACCATTTAAATACCAATTAAGGCTGAGAGCTCTCAGGAAAGAAGGGACAGCCATAGATGTTAACGGGGACAGAGAGAGTGGCCACTCAGTAAGAAGACGTACAACTGCTAAACAAATGTTCCCCCCCCCAGTCAATTCTTCAGACAGTAAGCAAAATATGTTGGATGGATGACTGGGTCTCAATGCCTGGCAATGTAACGTGGACAAAAAGTGAGACAGATAAGTCCCAATGCACTTTGCACTTGAAGTTGTATCAGCTATAACTCTGATTTAAATTCTATGCATGAGCAGAACTAGATGTGCTTGATGTGGCCACACAAATCCAAGCCAAGAAGGAAGCAACTGGATGTGGTCCAGAGGAGAAAAATAATTTGTTGTGATGGCTTTCTAAAGATATATGTTGGCCCAAATCCACCTTGTATAGGCGTGAAACTCCCTCTCACATGTAGCTGCTGTTAAGCGATATTTATATATATTCTGTTATAGATTGCCGACACAGATATCCCATGCATGTGTTGACCCCACTACAAGTTAGAGATCATGGATAGTGTAGCAGTATAGAGATGGTGGCCATTCTTCAATCCATTGCTCAACACAGAGTAAGAGTTGCCCCTTTTTGGAAGTGTAAAATTGGTATACTTATCAGTCCATTGTTGAATCCATTATTGATCCTGACATGGCCGATGACCCGCCTGACCGGTTTTGCTGGACCCCCCTGACTGCATCAGAGGGAGGGGGGTGGTGAAAGTAGCTGGTCTTGCCTAGGGCGCAAAATAGTCCTACACCAGCCCTGTGGCCACTACACACTTGTGTGTAGTGACAGAGAGTGGAATCATGGTGTGAAACATGGTGACCCATGCATTTAACACACACCTAGTGCTTTTTTTATCTCATATATTTCAAAGAGAGTACATGTATCCTAAAACAGTGTCTCTTTAATAGATACTTGCATTTGTACTTGCCATAGACTTACACTGAAAATAGATGTGACAAATGAGGAGTAATCAGACTCTAAACCTACAACTCAGGCTAGACGCATGCCTTTGTGTCATTTGTACAAATTCTATCAGGTTTCTAAACTCAGGAAGGAGTTTAGAAAAAAATTCCAAATGGAAATGATTAAAATTTATGGTTAGCAAACTTTCTGACATCAATACATACTGTATATAAATAAATACATAAAGTAATTATAGGGCCTAAAAATTCTAGGGTAATTTTCAGGAGACAATTTGCTAATGTATGGTATTGGAGAGACTCCAGGAACAATTGCTCTGTGTTTCAAAGCTGCATTATCACTGCAGAATAGTAAACATTCTTTAACTGGGATGGAGTCTACAAGAGTAAAATTCAAAACAACATATATTTCAAAAGGTTTGTAATATTTACAGAGCATGCACATGCTAACTAGTATGTTAACAAAAATACGATATAAGAAGACAACATTTTTAGAAGGAATCATACCCAAAACAGCTTGTGATTTACCATAAAACGTTTATATACTACTTTTTTATTATTAATAATAAACACCCATTTTTTTATATTTACATGATGTGTGGGAAGGTCTTGCTCATTGAAGAAGAGAAGTACAAATCAGAGGGATACACGCTGTTGACCATTAAATGGCTAAAATGCCCCTATGTCCTACAAAATACTGTGTTTTGTTGCATTACGTAGTTGAATAATATGGACCCTGAGAACCATAAATAAAGATTCATATTTTTTTCCACACAGCAATACAATTTGTTGTAAATGCTCTAAAAATGTGAGCCACATCCTTGAACATATTGGATTTTGGAGGAAGGAATCAAGAAATGAAAAATGCTGATAAGAGAAAAAAAGTCAGAAGTGATATAAGTGGTCCTTTACACCTGCATTGGTCTGTGTAAAGAGATCCATGTTGGAACACTTATCACAGAGCAACACAGCAATGACTGATAGCCTAATTGGCTGGCAATGTTATGTTCTTATGTGCATGTAGGTGGGAGCAGGAGGAAAAAAGTGATCTGCAGACAGGTCAGTGGCCCTACACTGTCAGAACTGGTGTGTGGGTAGCCTGACAGGATCCTAAGAGTATCCTAAGAGCATGCAACTTCTCCAAAAAATCCAACTACTGTGGGAAGTCCCTCCCTGATTGCTACAAGAGTACTGCAGTGCTAATGAGATGGCCCTTTGTCTCTGATCCTTGGATCTTTCCATCTGTTCACCTGTGTTACCAAAGCTAACCTGGATTGCACTGTGAGGGATACTCAATATGAGGATAGTCACAAATAGTTGTGTTTGAGCTGTTTTACTGAAGAAGTTATTTTTATCTTGACTTTCTGTTGTTAAAGAGCCCTACAGAGAGTATGCTATGCAGCCACATGTTTCCCTGATTATGGAGATATTGCTGTGGAGAGTCTATGTCTGTACAGCTTGCTTATAGTGTATATACAGTATTGCGGGAGTGTATCATGTAGTGTATACAGTGCAGGAATGTGTAATGTACAATATAGTGTATATAGTGCATGAGTATGTAATGTACAATATAGTGTATATAGTGCAGGAGTATGTTAAGATGGCCATAGATATTTTTTTCTTGTTCAGCCAGCAGGATAAACAAAGAAGATTAACAGACTTCTCCTTCCACACAAATTAGGTGGATGGAGGAATCCATTGTCTGTCACCGGCTTCCCCTTCTAGGTCAGTCTGATTCCCAGTATAATCCACCCCCAGGTCAGTCTGTCCTCCAGGATAATCCAACCCCACAGGTCAGTCTAGCCTCCAGTATAATCCCACCCAGGAAGTCTGTACCCCTGTATAACCATCCAGGTCAATCTGGCACCCAATATAATTCCCCAGGTCAGTTTATCCTCCAGTATATTCCCCCCAAGTCAGTTTTTCACCCAGCATAACCACCAGGTAACTCTTTCCCTCAGTATAATCCCCCAAGGTCAGTCTGGCCCCAGTATAATCCCCGCAAGTCAGCCTGTGTCCCAGTATAATACCCCCAAGTTAGTCTGTCCCACAGTATAATCCCCTAGGTCAGTCTGTCATATTCTGCAATAACCTCCCTTTCTAAATGTTCAGACATCAGACAGACCTCAGCAGCATGGGAGATTTCCCTTTTTCCCAGGCTCTTGCAGCTGTTGGTTAGAATTGCAGTATCGCCCTTAGTGATGCTGAAACTGCCCCCATGTCTACTGCTCCCTAACAGCACTAGGATCTGTGTGTGACTGTGAGTCATGCAGGATCCTGTGATAGGGTCCAGGCAGCAGACAGTGACAGGACTTGGCTGAAGTGCCTCAGACCTAGATCCAGCAGCCTGCAGGCACGAAGATACATAATTAAAATGATATGACTGGGCAAGGCTGCATTTTTTAATCACAATTCTCTTTCAAGTGTGCAGGGTGTGTTAGAGCACAGTGGGCCCATGTGCACCACACACATTGCACACATGGATGATACACCACTGTGCAAGTTACATTTGCTGTCTCTCCGATCATTTGACCTATTACCTGTTATGTTAAATAGGGAAAAGGGGGATATTTGTAATGGGTGCTGGGTTTATTTTCAACCATGTATTATAAATACATCGTTTGTGACTAATCAAAAAACAAAAACGTTTCACTTCTTCCAATATTCAGTCCACCTTATGCTCTTCTGTATAATATAGTAACATAAAGACACCCTGTGATGTATCCTATTAGAGGTCCATTATGCTCCTCTTCTTGTTTTTGTGCACTTATTTTCAGCTTCTTGCATGTAGTTGCTTCAAAATGATCTTGTAATGACTGTAAAAATAACTGCAGAGCTGTTACTAGAAAAGACATCATCTCATTTTGTTGTTGGATATTTGCTCCCTTCCATACAGCTTTGCTAAATCTTCATATTATTCTGAAAATACATACCGTGCACAAAAAAAATAAAAAAATATAAAATAAAAATATATATTCAAAAGGAATAAGGCAGGGCGCATGCGCAGAGACTGAAGATGGCGATCATACAGTAATGCCGCTCCGCTTCACCTTTCTCTCTTCCTGCTCCTCCAGAGCTAACATTAGCCATAAACAACAGAGGAGCATCAGCAAGAGTCTCAGCATCACCTGAGGATCCCAATGGGCAAAATAGGGCATCAAAAGTACCCTCCTTCACCCCCCAGACACCAGTGGCCTTCAGATATGGAGAAATTCATCTACCGCGCCGCATCCCTGGGTTCAAGTGATCAACCTCACCCAGTGGCAGTACCGGATGAAACAGTGGGGCACACGGCGGAGGTAACACACCATACTGCTCTTTTTCCCCCTTTCCATACCCCATATCTTAGAGAACAAGTTACATGTCCTACTGCAAAATATATTGCATGGTATCTCTACAGCTGTGGGGAAAATAGAGCAAGAACTCAGGGGGGAGATAGCATTGGTGGAAGAACGAACAGATCATCTAGAAACCAAATTTGATGACCTAGTACAGTATGTGCAAGTGCTAGAAGAAGATAATCATACCCTAAAACAACAGGTCTCCCAGTTGCAGTCACAGCAAGAAGTTTTGGAAAATAGGGAGAGGAGACAAAATCTACACATCTGGGGAGTCCCTGAATCAATAGGAGATGCTGACCTACAAGATTATTTATGGGACCTATTTGGCACACTAGCTCCTGCGGTCTTAAACACAGATTGGCGTATGGCTAGAGCTCACCGTTCCCTAGCCCCAAAACTGCCAATGGGAGTGAGACCAAGGAACATTATTGTCAGGTTTCACTACTATGACAGTAAGGAATCCTTACTGAATGCTACACGCAATAAGGCCTCCGTCGATTATAAAGGGCAAAAAAAAAATTCAAATTTACAGTGAACTGTATCCTATTACACTAACTAAGAGACGCTTGCTCAGTCCGATTACTCTTCATCTTCAAAAACATTGCATCATCTATAGAGGCATCATCTATGTCAAACTGACAGTAACTAAAGATGGCACTCAGCATGTCATCAGAGATCTTCAGGAAGGAGAGTCGTTTCTGCAGAGCCTGGGTTTACCCCCTCTCCCGGATGAAGCCCTAGCACTACCCATATCTAAACCTATACCTGCCAGCACTCCTAGCAAGATCTGGACTCCGGCAAACTCTAGAAACAAAACAAGCATACCGACTCCACAACATTCTCCCAACCTGCGGATGTTATCTGGATCCTGAAAACGTCTGATCTCCCAACAGTTGCTAATCACTAATGTATGCAGACATATATGCCCTTTTCTTTTCAACTCTTTCTCATATCCTTAGTATGATATCCCTGGTATCCTATTGGGATTAACCCATGACCAATTTGGTTTCCTAAAGGTTAATTTTATTCTTGTCACTTTTTATTTTTTTACTCAGGAAGTGAGATGGGAAGGCACCGTCCGGAATTCATCCTCCCTATGCCACCCCCAGAAATCTATGGCCATTGCCGTAAATGCCTAAGTTTCCTCTGTTACTTAGGCCTTTACTATATTCTGGTTCTTTTTTGGACTCACAGATCCTACTTAGATCTATTGACTCTGTTTTTTTAAATGTTTTCATCATGTGTTCAGTTTGTTCTTTCAGTACAGTGTTCTGTTTTCTATACTATGTTTGTACAGCATGATATACTTTTCTTTGACCTGCACATGTCAGCTTATTTTGAGCAGTACTACAACATGTCTTTATGTTTATATTCATGTAATGTCAGGGGATTGAATACAATGAGGAAGAGGTGGTTGGCCCTGAGGAAATTTTATCACTCTATGGCTGATACTTATCCAAGAAACTCATTTTAAAAAATGAAGCTCATTCAATTTTGCTCTCAAATATTGCCCACAGTCTACTCTGCTACAGACTGCACAGGTAAAGCAGGTGTAGCTATCCTTATAAGTATACATTTTCCTATCCAAGTGCTATCATCCACACTAGATGCCCAAGGTAGATTCACACTACTGAACTGTCAATACAGCAACACATATTATGATTATGCATGTTTATGCCCCAAATTCTAATCAAAGATTCTATTTCTCCTTTGCTGTCGACATCTCATCCTTTTATGATTATAGGGGGTGATTTAACCTTAACTATATCTCCTACTAGAGATCGGAGATCCCTTCTGGGCCACTTAACTTCCAAGCATGTTCTTAAGCAATCCACTTCTTTTCGCCAATGGATCAGAGAGCACAAATTGTTTGATATTTGGTGAGAAAAACACCCAAATGCCAGGCAATTTTCGTTCTTCTCTCCAGTACACAACATATATACCAGATTGGATTATTTCCTGATATCTTCTCCGCTGCTTACACAGACAGTAGATACTTCTATTGTCAATAGTTCCTGGTCTGATCATTCTTTTTTGGCTTTAGATCTACTTATAAATCAACCAAACCTCTGCACATGCCATTGGCATCTGAGTGACACTCTTTTGCGTCATGCAGACATCAATGCTTCCATATCAACGGCACTATGTGAATTCTTTGAACTTAATGTGGGTTCTGCACCTAAACCCTCAACTTTGTGGAACGCCCATAAAGCATTAATTAGAGGTTGCTACATAGCAGAAAGCTCCCATCTCAAGAAAAATGTGGTCAAACTGAAACTGGATCTCATGCAGCAACTATCCCAGGCAGAAAAAATGTTGTAGAGTCTCCATCCACCTTTAAACTTAGGATAGTAATACAACTTAAGAAACAACTTAAAGTACTAGAAGCAAATTCTGCAGCAATGAGCTTGCTGTGGATGAAACAAAAATTCTATCAGTATGCCAATAAACCACACAGATTATTAGTCAAACTATGGGCGAAATCATCTAGTACCATCAGTGAATTCCTATTGCAAACAGATGGCACCCCCACATATTGCCCTCAAGGGATTGCCAAGATTTTCGATGATTTCTATCGCAGGCTTTATAACTGTCTGTCCCCAGACTTACACCCAGTGTTTAATAAGAAATCGTTTGACAATTTCATGTCCTCTCTTCACCTTCCTAAACTTAAGCAAGAAGATAGGCTTAATTTAAATGCCCCTATCACCATGGAGGAATTATGCAAAGTTGTAAAAGATCTTCCGATGCAAAAAATGCCTGGTCCTGATGGCTTTTCTTATGCTTACTATAAGCATTTTATTACGGAATTAAACCCTGCATTATTGGATTTATTTTCTGATGAAAGGGGAAATACCTCACCCACACTTCCAACACTCCTACATCACAGTCATCCCAAAAATGGATAAGAACCCAGCCACCCCGGCCAATTATAGACCTATAGCCCTACTTAACCACTTCAATACAGGGCACTTTTATCCCCTTCCTGCCCAGGCCATTTTTCAGGTTTCAGCGCTCGCACACTTTGAATGACAATTGCGCTGTCATACAACATTGTACCCAAACTAAAATTTTATCATTTTCTTCACACAACTAGAGCTTTCTTTTGGTGGTATTTAATCACCGCTGGGGTTTTTATTTTTTGCTAAATTAACAAAAAAAGACTGAAAATTTTGAAAAAAAAGTTTTTCTTTGTTTCTGTTATAAAAGTTTTGCAAATAAATAATTGTTCTTCATAAATTTAGGCCAAGATGTATTCTGCTACATGTCTTTGGTGAAAATAACCCAAATTAGGATGTATTTTTTAGTTTGTAGGAAACTATGGGATATATCTGAACATTGATCAATCCTGAAGTACTGACGGCCAATCTAATTTCTTGAGGTCCAAGAATGTCAGAACAGTACAGATATCCCCCAAATTACCCCTTTTTGCAAAGTAGACAGTCCGACGTACTTCATAAGAGGCATGGCGAGTTTTTTGAAGTTGTATTTTTTTTGTCATTATTTTTCAGAAAATGAAAAAATTGAAAAAATTATTTTCACAATTTTTTTTACATACTGTCACCAGTGCAGTACAGCGTCATCATATAACTGGCATGGCGGTGATCAGGGACACTGACTGGTGACAGTATGAAATAAAATATATATATACTTTTTTTAAAAAAATTTTTTTATTATTTTTAATTTTTTATTAAATTTTTTTTCTTTTTTTTAAGATTTTTTTTTCATATTTCACCATGACCAAAGTAGTACAATGTTACCATAGTAACATTGTACTGCTTTGGGGAAGTGATAAGTATTTTTTTTTTTACACAATTTGCTTATAGCAAAGAATTACTTTGCTATAAGCAAGCATTTACCTGAATGACATCGATTCATTCAGGGTTTTTTTTTTTTGTTTTGTTTTTTTGTGCTTAGCTGTGATTTGGCCACGGCTAATCACATGACACAGCTGGGCTGTGATTAGCCCAGCTTGTGCTTATGATCGCTGTGACCATGCACAGCTAGACACACTTGTATACAATGGATTGCATGAATGTAGCCATCCATTGTATACAACTGTCATGTGACCTGCTGTGATTGGTCACAGCAGGTCACATGGTACCGGCAACGGGGCTGGTACTCAGATCTGTCATCGGCCGTGTCCGAGGTACACGGCCGGTGAAGGATCGCGCCGCTGCGCGGCTCTGCAGGCGCGCAAACTGCGCATGTCCAAAAGGACGCCATATGGCGTCCACCCGGAAAGGTGAGGGCTTTTGGTCATAGGCCTGGCGGGAAGAGCTTAATACAGATTATAAAATATTCATGAAAATTTTGCCGAATTATTTAGCTCCCTTACTGCCTAAACTCATACATAAAGATCAAGTGGGATTTATTTTAGCTAGACAAGACGAGCAGTAAATTTGATTGATATACTTAACACCTCATACTCTCCTGCTTTGCTGTTAAGTCTGGATGCTCAAACAGCCTTTGACAGGGTAGGGTGGCCCTATATGTTTGAGTTGTTACAACTTAAAAGCATACAAGGTTCTTTTTTTAAAGCTGTTCCAGCACTATATGCATCACCCACTGCACAAGTCAAACTCCCTTATGCCACCTCTGACTCTTTCCCAATGTAATGGTACTAGACAAGTCTGCCCTTTACCTCCACTTTTATTTGTGTTATGCCTTCAACCTTTACCTATGGCGATTAGAATACACTCAGATGTAACAGGAGTGAATGTTAGACAGAAAGGAATATAAACCATCATTGTTTGCAGATGATGTCCTACTAACAATCACTAATACTCACCTCTCCTTACCTGTTCTACATAAACTTTTACAAGCTTTTTGGTGACCTCTCTGGTTACAAAATAAACACTTCAAAGACAGAAGCTTTACCTCTTAACATCCCAGCCCATGATCTTCAACTCTTTCAACAAAATTACCCATATCACTGGTGTCCTGACTCTATTAAATATCTAGGTACTCATATCACCTCAAAATACTCACTTTTATATGAAGCCAACTTCCCAACCTTGTTTAACCACTTTCAGTCAGGACACTTTTACCCCCTTCCTGTCCAGGCCAATTTTGAGCTTTCAGCGCTGTCACACTTTGAATGACAATTGCGCGGTCATGCAACACTGTACCCATATGAATTTTTTAGCATTTTTTTAGACAGATAAAACTTTATTTTGGTGGTATTTACTCACACACTGGAATTTTTTTTTTTGCTATATAAATGAAAATGTCCAAAAATATTGTAAAATAGTGTTTTTCTTACAAAATTTTGCAAATAAATAATCTTTCTTCATAAATCTTGGCCAAAATGTATTCGGCTATCTTTTTAGTACAAAAATAACCCAAATTAGTTTGTAACTAAATATTATAATTTATATAAAATTTTTCTTTTTTTTTTATATTCTTATTTATGTTTTTGGTTTTTTTTAAACATACTGTCACCCTAGCAGTACAGTGTCACCATAGTAACACTGTACAACTTGTGGGGGGTGATGAATTTTTTTTTTTTTTTTTACACTGATTGCTTTTACACCCATAAAGGCTGTAAAAGCAACCATTTCTTGTTCTCTATTGCAGCCATTGTGAAATACTGTGAGAGCTGTGATTGGTCACAGATTGTCACATAGTACAATGCTGTTGTGAATAGCCTTGTACCATGTCACCTCTGTGATTAGTCACAGATTTCACTAGTAGTAAGCAATGATGTCAGAAGTGACATATTACGTACTAGTATTCATGTGATCACTGATTGGCCATACAGCTCCCAGGGAGTGTGCACAGGCTTATGAACGGCAACCCACCCCTGCACTACTCCCGTCCGGCCGTTTATATACATTGGCTGGAAGGGAAGTGGTTAAAAAAATTATGCTCTCTTGAATCAATGGGATAAAAGTGATATTTCTTTTTTAGGCAGGATAAATGGCGTCAGCATACCAAAATATTATGAACAATTTCATGCTTCCAACTCTGTGGGAAGAGTTTGGGGATGGTCCCTTCCTATTCTAACATGACTGCGCACCAGTGCACAAGGCAAGGTCCATAAAGATATTGATGAGTGAGTTTGGGGTGGAGGAACTTGTCTGGCCTTCACAGAGTCCTGACCTCAACCCAACAGAACACCTTTGGGATGAATTAGAGTGGAGTCTGTGAGCCAAGCCTTCTTGTCTACCATCAGCGCCTGACCTCACAAATGCGATTCTGGAAAAATGGTCAAACATTCCCATAGACACACTCCTAAACCTTGTGGACAGCCTTCCCAGAAGACTTGAAGCTGTTATAGCTGCAAACGGTGAGCCAATCTAGTATTGAACACTATGGACTAAGACTGGGATTCCAATAAAGTTCATGTGCGTGTAAAGGCAGGCGTCCCAATACTTTTGGCAATATAGTGTATACTATATATACATATATATATATAGTAGAAGGCATCAAATTGCCAAGCAGATAATTGGTTACTATGCAGCAGAGATAATCTGTGTTTCAGAATGGAATAGTCTTAGTAATGGCTTTACCAGTGAACACTGTAGTGTCCGTTATAGAATGGAATAGCAGGGGACCATTGAATGATTATGCTATACCTCATGCAGTTATATCCCTAACAGCACCACGTTTTACCATAATAAGCTGGTTTCTCTGCTATTACTGTTCTTACTGCTTCTGTTGACCTCCTGCTCTTCTCAGTACTTAGTAGCCTCTCTACATGCATCTTTCATAATAAACTGCTGGACTTCATTTATTGCAAATGGCAGGAATTACAGTGTGGGCACTTTCCAAACCCAGAACCCTGCTGTGCACCTGTGACTTCAACAGCTTTGTCAGTGTGTGTATATGTGTGTTTTTATTATACCAGCCAAGCACATTTTAGCAAAAAAACACCACCTATCAAGCTTTTATAATTAGCTGCAAAAAGTCTGAAGAAAATCTAATTATTTTTAACAAACTGTCCTAGGGTTCTACAGGGCATAGCAAGTATAAATATACACACTTTATGTAACTTAATTTTGAAAGAATTTTAAAGCATATGGCAAGTATACTTTTATTGGATGCCAAAATCTATGCCTAAGCTGGTACCTTTATTAAAAAAAAGAAAAGTGAAACAACAATCCAGCATGAAAATCAATGCAATGTTATATAAGGAGAAAGCATTAAAAATAGGGCAAGAAAAAATGGCAAACAATATATTATACTTCATAATATAAAAGAATTGATCTTTTCAAGTCTGTGCCTCCCCTAGGAAAACGTAGTCTCAGTATAATAGGCAAACTAGTTCATATCAGCCTTAAAGCAATTTATAGTCTGGCTTTATTTTTTAATCTCTGCTACATGAACAGATCTGAAATTTCTATTGTTTTTTACTGTAACACAGAGACTCATCAGTAATCACTCCAGTATCTTAACCCCAGGGCTGTAACAATGAGCTTCTTAAAGCACTTTTATTAAAGTGTTAATTCGGTCATTGTTAGAGCCTCATGCTGTAAGCTCACACATCATTTGCATGATGTTATATTTGATTGTGACAAATTAGTTAATGTATAGTGACAGCTTAGATAATTACTTTGTAAAGTCTAAGATTCCTCAATGTACTATAATTTTTTTTAGTATGGTTGTAACTTTTCCTTTATCTGAAGTTTGAAGATAGTGCTCATTACAACCACATTTACCCTAAATTTACCAGAATAAAATGTTTGCAAAACAATCCTATCCTGAACAATGCTCCCATTGGTATAATTTAGAGATGTAGTCATACTAAGCAAGTTGCCTGTTATGATATTGTTGCTAATACAAACTTTTGGGAACAATTGCATTTTGTTACGGCACATGGGAAATCTTCTGATGGTTTTTCAACTACAGGAGGAGTCATTAAAAGCTCTGCAATCTCTCAGGCCAACTTCAGCAGCAGTAAAATTGTTGGTAGCTTGAAGCAGAATTTTACAATAAAAACCATCTTTATACTGAATGGTAATGAAACTACTGTACTTATGAGTACAATATTTGTTTGGCTAGTAAAGCCAATGACATGTGAGTTGCCTATAATTGTTTTGTCACATATACTTCACATGCACCCCAACATTCTTGACATCAGTGCTGTGCTAGTATGTGTCCCCAATGCTGGAATAACATAGGTAGTCACTACATCGACATCAGAAGCCATTCTCTCCATACAACAGTTCAGTGATCAGTCACGCCAGCATTGGCACTGTGTGCATGCACAGGAATACACTGTGGTGCAAGGTATGTTAGGAAAAGGGGGGAAAAACATGTAAGCTTCCAGGCACCCCCCCCCCCCCTTTTCCTCATGGGATGCCAAAACATTCTAGAAGCCCCAAGAACCCCATAAAAAGAAGGGGCGTTGTGGTCTCCGAGCCAGTCCCCAGAGGAATGTGGAGCACAGAGGAGCTATAATACTCTCCTCACCTCTGGCGACATGAAGTTTTTCCTGCGGCAGCTGTTGGGGCAAGCGGAAGGGGCCGGAGGTGAAGAGTGGATCCGGAGGTGCCTCACACTGGTGACAGATCAAGAAGCCCCAAGACAGAGGGAGGCCGGAGGCGACTGAGGCAGGAGAGGCACTGGTGAACAAGAAGAGGAGCGCGGTGTCCAGCATCAAGAGGTTGTAGAGGAAGTCGTCACAGAGGAAGTTCCAGAGGTTAGAGGTGGAGGAACGGCGCAAAAGGAAGAAAGATGGGGGCACTCCCAGTCCAGAAGAGGAGTCATTCACTGCGCAGAAGCACTAGCCCATCCTCTCAAATACTGTATTCATTTTTGTTCAATTTCTCCTGCAAATTATTCTTTGGCACATTTAAATAAATTACTCTCTGGGGTGTCCTTTTTCTTAAAACGTCATAATCTGCGTTAAAAGAACATAAAAAAGTTCATTTTAAGCTTGATGACAGACATCCCATAACACCTGAACTATTAGAGCAACTATGTCGAATAACGTCTTCAATTTGCTTCTCTGAATACGAAGCTACGTTGTTTACTGCATTTTTTGCGTTGACATTTTTCATGGCTCTGCGTATTTCAGAAGTATTACCAGCTTCTAAATTTAAAGGAACTGGAATCTTACTTGTACACGTAAGAATAGTGAATATACATTGAGTTTATTTATCCCTCATAGTAAAACAGATAATTTAGGTAAAGCTAATTTGCTGAGGTTATCAGCAGGGTTCGACAATTTAACTTGCCTAAATTTTTGCCTACAAAAATATTTTCAGGTAAGACCTGCTATAGGAATGGCTTTATTTATCCATCAGAATGCTAAGCTGCTCACAAAGAATCAATTTACTATGGTTTTGAAAAAATGCCTGGAGGCTCTAAATTTGCAAAATGCACATATTTCTACTCTCATTCTTTTAGGATTGGTGTGGCAACAGAAGCAGCTCTTATTGGTTTGACAGAGAGTAAGATTAAAAAATTAGGCAGGTGGAGATCTGCTGCGTATAAATCGTATGTGTGTCTTAACTTATGCTTTTGATTTGTTTTAGGTGCTCGGAAAGTGATATGGATCATAGGCCATTCATTTATATTTTGGGCTCAGAAAAGGGCATCTTCCAGAATTTATTCCAAAAAATTAGGATTGGGCAAGACAAAATTTGTAATATTCTGGAGAGTTTGCAAGGGTATGAGTTGGGATGAGTTAATTTTCGAATGTAATAGATTATTACAATTATTACACTTGGGTGGTAATGATATTGGTCGTATCAGAACGCTTGATCTGATTGCCAATATTCAGAATACTATTAACCTCCCTAGAGGTATGATTATGTCAGTATTTCTGTGCTCAAAGCGGTACATTGTTTGTTTTCAATGGAAATATGTTGTTTTTTTATTGTAGGCCTGTAAGAATAACTCACTGAAATCTGTCTGAACAAGAGTCTAGTAAACATCCCGGATATGATAAAATTTGAAACACAAAATCATAAATTATAATATAATAAATAATCATAAAAAATAATAATATAATTAATAATAAATTTTATTCACTAATGTAATCAAACCAAAAACACTGAAATTTGAAATAGAGCGCCAAGTTCGCACATCACTGAGCTCAGTCGCAGAATCGTTTTCAGTGTCTGATGACGAATTTCCCCACGAATCATTATCACTCAATTCTGCAAGTAGTTCTAATTTACTATCGCTGTTCTCTAGCTGGTCTAAAACCGCATTTGACCTAAGGGTACTCTTTTTGGATGCCATGGACGTTTCTCAGTTTCCAGGCAGAAAGAACGGTAAAAATGCAGGCAGAGCACTGAACAAAGCACCAGAGACAAAATGTATGTGAAATGGTTTGATACAGTAATGTAATACTATCAAATTTTAGTGTATTATGTGTATGTAAAATTTTGACATTTTTTAGTCTCCCGCCGGTTCCGTCCCCCGTACGTCCCGGTGCTCGTAGGGAACGAAACCCAGAAGACGGATGCCGGTATCGGCCGGAGGATATTGCCAGGGACGTAGCGGGAGGACAGCTCAGGGTTACCACTTCTGGTACTGAAACTTAACCCCGAGCTACACTCGGGAATACCACCGGGGGGTTAAGGTATTACAATCTTCTACCCTTCGTCTGGTAATAGTATTTTTGGAAATTATCCCACGGCTTCGATGGCTCGATTCAGCTACTTTGCGACCTTTTGACAAGGTTTGGAAAAGGGTCAATAGAGCTATCCAAAAATTTATGCCTGTGGATTTTGGATTTTCATTCCAGCATCTGAATTTGGAGGGTGGTACATCAGACCTTTACAGGGATGATAGGTTTCACCTGTCAGATATAGGGCTGGATATTTTTAACCTTAACCTCCAGACTTGTATGGAAATGGCCGTGATTTAAGGTTTATGTGACAGGTGTGATTAAAGTCATCACACCTGTTGGTTGGGGACTGGTAAAAAAAAAAAAAAGATTAATTAAAAAACAGTTTAAATGAAATTACAACTCGAGCCTTAATGACTGGACTGATGTGGTTATGTAATTTTAAATATTTATGGTTTTGAAATAACAGTTATACTTATGATTTGTTAAAGCTGTGAAAACCAATAAACAAGGCCATTATTCAGCCAAGATGGTTGTATTCTAATTCTTATGTCTGGAGGTTTATTGCGTCTGCCATCCCATGGGCAGGTTCTGATACAGAGGTAGCATATTTCAAGGCAAAAAGGCAGTGCCAGGATTTATTAAGGGGCTTACTGTACATGACTGAGGGAGTTTGTTTGATTGATAAGATGTATGTCAGGACAAAAAAAAAAAAATGCAATACATCTGTTATACATGCAGGTTTCTGCATGTTTATCCCTTTAATGACTCTGTACATAGAGAAAATATCTTTTGATCTGCCAAAAATGCACACCAAAATCCTGCTGTGCACTGACACCATACAGGATTTTTTGTGGACTTGAGTGATTTCAGCCTACCCAGCTGTCTTTTGCTAAACTCTGTAAACCTACCAGCATTCTCATCTCCACCACATAGATTCTAACCATCCGGTAGTCTTAAAGTGTAGTCAGAAAATTAGGTTCTACTAAATCACTTCAGGTTGGCCCCTTTTCCAAGTATAGCTATGCAAAAATTACAAATAAGTGCCTAAACTGTTTAAAATCCAGTAATACACTGTCTCACTCTGCTCTGCACATGCTCAGTTGATCTCTGTTTTTAGGCACTGTGCCGAATTTGTAGAGGTTGATCTGCTGACGGCCTAAAGATTCACTGCTGCTCAGGGGGCTCTAGGCTTCAGCAAAATGGCAGCCTCTGGTAAGAAGAAACAGGAACAGCACTGGAGGCAATTTACAGCACATAATAATTTTGGTAGCATAATTGTTAATGAGGAATGTATGTGCCTTGCTAAAGAACATTATTTTTTATCAAGTTGTTATGGGAAATGGTCCATTTTAAAATAAGAGACAGAGGACTTATTAGACTAGAGATAACGCAGGATAGGTTCACAGGACAACTCTAAATTTCTGACAAAATCAACAGGTATTTTTGTGAACTTAGTAAAGACATATAGCAAATGTTTGCAATTGTAAACTGAAAGTAGAACTATAGGCATTTTAGGGAGGGTTATAACTCCTGTCAGATTTTTTTTCATTATCTGTGCCCTATTGCTGAGATTTTCCTTCACTTCATGTCCCATAGCCAAACAGGAAGTGAGAGGAAATCCCTGCAAATTATGGAAATCCTTTGGGGATTCCCAGGTCACCACAGCTTGTGTCCCTATTGGAAAATTTCCCCGCTATTACTTTTTTTGAGAACAACCCAAAATTACTTTCACTTTCAATGATAATGTTAAACAGGACAAATGGAGAGAGTGAATCTCCATTAACAGGGGCACAGACAGCACTACAAACTGACAAACTTTCTAATCCCTCTACACTCTATCCAAAACTAAAAAAAAGAAAAGTTTGCCTTTAGTTATACTTTAACAGACCAAAAGTTGGTAAATAAGAGAAATGTATTGTTCGGTTTTTAGAACATTTTAACAGTACCTTTAAAAGTTCTTGCATTTTAAAACTATAAGTTTCAGTTCTGTGTTTCAGTTCATTTAGCTTCATAGGACAGGGTGTAGTTGCACCACCTGTATCCACAGTAGCAGAATTTTGCAACCTTTCCGCACTTTGAAAAGTTCCATTAAAACGGGTAAAAAATTAATAATGAAATAGTAAGTTAAAAGGAGTATTTTATAATAAACAGACAACCCTATATATATAGGGTGATCTGCATGCATTCTTTTCAGTATAGTTTCTGCGCTTTCATTCGGCAAGCTCTGTAGCTAAATCCAAAAAGAAAGGATACACAAGTACTCTAGCTCTTTCTTTTAATTATTTGAATCAAACACATGAAACAATAGAATAACTGTTTTGGGCTTCCCTGTCCTTTCTCAAGTTCACACGTGGCTGATAAATTATCTCAATTATCTATTATATTGTAAAGCACTGAGCAAACTGTTGGCGCTATATAAATCCTGTATAATAATAATAACTAGAAAAGCTACAATTTCTGTGGAAATTGTGTGAAGTGTTCTTGCCTCCACCAGTCTACAACTGGAGTGGGCAGAGTAACTGGGTGGAGTGGCTTGTCACTCTGCTGCCTGCTCACACACCTGGGTTCCTATGGCAACTCACTCTCACTCTAGGGCAGAGAAGAGCGGTTAAAAACAAACTGCTCCAACTTGCTCACTTCACTGGCGGTTGCCATCTTCAAACGGTTGTAGTTTAAAATTATAAATCCTACACCGAAGAACTTTTTATACAAGACCCAGACCTACATTTTGATGCATAGTATGTCTCTGAAATATTAAAAATGAAGGCACAGTCTCAGTTTAGAAATTGCCCATCAAATTTGAGGTGGCTAGAGTGGAGTTTCAATGAATGTCAATGGGCGGCGTGAGTTGCAAACAAATGGTCATATTGTGAAAACTATCAGGACTATGGCTTAGCCGTGGACATTTTTAGTGGCAGCAGCGATAGCTGAACGTTTTGATATACGATTTGTGTAGGTGGGCTTGATAATGAGGGAGTGATGGCAGTTTAGAAATTATGTCCTGGTTTTTCTGCTCACACTCTAGCTTTTGAACATTCCGCCATTCATTCCTATGGGACCAATTTCACCACAAAAACGCTGATATTTTGTGAACCATTCAGCGAAATGTCCCACAAAGTAATAGCACACCAATCGGGAACAATCCGCACATTTCGGTATATTACTGTCTATGTAGTGTAAAAACTGTGGGAGGAGTTAGGGTGGTAAATTTGGCTATAATAATAAGAATATATATGTGAGATAACAGTAAGTGGTCTTGCCATGCAAGAACACTTAATAATCTCAAGATCTGATAAGCAGGTGGACAGGGATTACTGTAAATTCCAGCATATTTTACTGCATTCAGATCTATAAGATTACATTCACACAGGTGATTTAGGTCTGTGCGAATTTCCGCAGTAGGTATTATAGTGAATAGGGTCAGCGGCCACACCTAGTCGCTCAGAAACGCAGCATGAATCAGAAGATTCCTGCCACTACAATTCACCTAAATCACCAGTGTGAATACAGCCTAATGCATTTGAAAGATATAGAACAGCAAGCATTAAACATTTCAATCAATAAGGTACAGTATGTGCGCACTATATTGTCTCTTTATACAAACATAGGGTTTGATTTACTAAAAGCAAATAGGCTGTTCACTTTGCCAGGAATTTTTCACTTTGCAAAGGAATTTTCCCTTAGCTAGTTAAAGGTTAAGCTCTGCTGAATTCCACCATCAAAGCATGTGCAAGCAAAAATACTGTTTTTTTTACTTGGGTATGCTTTATAAAATTAACTTTTGCCGCATTTATTAAGCTAAAGGAAAATTTATTTCAAAGTAAGAATTTCCTTGCAAAGTGGTCAGCCTATTTGCCTATAGTAACTCAAATCCATAGATTAATTTAGCTGTTTTCATTAGTGTGTTTCAGATCCAAATGATTTTTTTAGCACTTAGCTGAAGTGTACCTTTCACCACTCTGGTTAAGATGTAGGTGTCACATCACCATAAGTGTGTATTGATATCATTTATCAACACATATTCTTTTGCATGGGAAATCACTATTGTAGTCAGCTATGTTGTCTGCAGTGGTTATATAAGTGAAGTCTTATAACAGGTAATATTTTATACAGATATTTTTATAATGTTTCATGAAATATTTAATGTGCAACTGATTTAAAATGTAGGTAAACTCTAGCTTAATTTTTTTCTGTTATATATTTTTTTGTCTTAAGCTCTTCACACTTTTTATCTGCAAAATTTCCTTTAAGTCATCAAAAGCAAACCATGTTCTATAAAAGCCAACAAAAATGCTGTACAGCTAATGATCAGCTATTTGAACTGAATCTAATATTACACTTGGCATAATTAAATGCAGTTATAAAAGAAAAAAATGAATTAGTAATGTTATTAAAAACACAACACAGGGTATTATTGCATGCCGTTTTTGGAAATGATTGTACCAGTATCATCGCTTCACAATTAAAGAAACATGTTTTCCGATAATAGAGCTTAAAGACATGTTTAAATATTAATGCATCCATTTTCAGAGGGCTTGGCAACAAACTGCTTGGAGAGAAAATCTTTTCCGGCCATGTATAAGTAGTACAATTAAAAGAGGATCATTCACATGTCTGATTTGCAGATGAAATGTATGTAATGGGTTATTTGAAAGATAAAAAATGACAACAGCTGTGTAATGTTCTCCTTTAATAGACTTCACAGTGATTTGCAGAATCCAATCATTTCAAGTGAGACAACCATTAATGAAGAGTCTTTAATGACCATTTCAGATTCTTAAGGGAGTCTGCTCCCCATGGGGTAAATATGACCATTCACTGATGAAAATTTGATAACATAACATGGAAAATTGCAAATTGTACTCTGCGTTTATTAGCACGGGTATCCTATTTTAAATGGCAAAATCAACCAATTTACTTCAGCAATTGCCACTAAACATTTAAATGTACAGTAACTGCTATTATTAAGTCTTAAATAAGTGATAAATCCATGGTGTTCACATGGATTTTTTGAAAAACAAAGCAATTCATTACCATCGTTGGCTAATAAAAGGGTTTGTTTAAAAACGCAAAAGCCATGTGATCACTATGTAAGCAATGGTGTGGCAATCAAAGCTTTTGTTGCAGCTGCCACTTGATGTGCACCTAGATATAATACTTTTAGTTGTGCTAAAAATTAAAGAATTAATGTTTCAGAAATAATTAAAATAAATAAAAATGTATAGGAGCCCTCTGTGGATCCCTCAAGAGCCATTAAAAACTAATTGCAACCTTAAACACCCCTAAAAGCTGTATTAATTTTGGATTACCTTTTGACCCCAATACTTTTGCTCAATGTCTTACAATTTATAAAATGTTCACAGTTTCATAATTTTTTTTAAATCTTCACATTTTGCTCATCCTTATCAGTTTTTGTTTATTTTAATTTTCCTTCAGCATGATCTGGTATTCTTTGCAAAGTGAATTTTCACTTAGCCTCACCTCATTCACTAGGCTAAGTGAAAACATGCAAATTATTATAATTTAAGACTAAATATTCAGAGTCTTGTTACCTTTAATGAGAAACTATAGTGACACAGTGGCACAATAGTTATTTTTGAAATTATAATCATGACTTTTCTGAGCTGCCAATAATAATTCTCTATGCTTCAAGCTTACACTAAACCTGATTGTAAGAAATGCTGTATCTCAACAGTTCAGTACCAACAGCAAAGCAAAACTGCAAGCAGTATGAGGACCTATTGTCAGAGGCAGGGATGATGAGAAGGATGTTTCCTGATAAGGGATATAGGGAGAAGTATTAGCTTGACTCTTTCACTGAACAAAGGATATAGAGCAAGAGGATTTGTTATTTTCCAAAGAAGATTAATAACAATGAAACTCATAACATAGATTTAATTTTATCTGTGATGCATTCAAACATTCAATATGGACATAAAGAAGTTCATCATACTTTACCAAAAATGTAAACTTCATCACAAAATGAGACTTGCTGAAATTCAGCTTCAGATCTTGCACAATAGACCTCCTGTCAATAGGTCTTAGAATGTCAGCATGTTTAAAGTGGACATGTCACCAGGATGTCTGTTTACAATAATACCTCTTCTGTGTTGCAATATGGAAATTTAAAAAAGTTTTCCAACATTGAAATACTATATTAGTCCCATGCATTGACACTACAGAAGGATGCTGCTGGGATCACATCAAAAACAACAATGGCTCTCTACACTTGCTACTATCCACAGTATCTTGGAAAACATGAACTGATCCAATGATTCAACCACTGGAAGACCTTTTTTTTAGCAGATTGTGACATAAGCATTCCAGTTCAATTTGACAACTTACATTGAGAAGCCATGATGATCCAATAAATCAATCATAGCTAATTTTCTCTGAAAATAACCCTGATTTTCCCCAAATTCAACCAGTCAAAAGAAGCACCCTGATGTTAACCTATACTTTTTCCATGCAGTACAAAGCAAAAGGTTTATTTAAATGTTAACTTCAGTAGTAACCTATACACTCCTAACCTCCTCCACTGCTTCCTTTGTCATCGGACATGAAGAGAAATATATGGTACTTTCAGGTAAAGGGTACCATGTGATGTAATCCACTTCCTCCTATGTGATAGTGCTAGTTGTTTTGCAGAAGGCCACTGGTATAAAAGATATGTTTTTGCCATATAACACAGCTCCCACTTTACTTCTGGACTTCTCTGGACATGATGACTGTAGGGACAGGAGCAGGGACATGATCTGCAAGAGTGCTTTTCTACCAAAAAGTCTGCATGAATTTACTGTACAGTCTGGATAAAGACAAAATAACAGCTCTAAACCTGGTAAAATTATCACACCCAGATTTAAGGTCTATGTAACTAAAACAATTACGTTCTTTTATTTAAAGTGTTCAAAAAGTGCACAAAATACCTGTTGACTTTTCCAGAAGTCTTGTGAGCTGATTCGTTCCTGTGCACAATGAGAGGTTATGGAGATGAGGAGGAAGGAGAAAATGAGAGGGGTGGGTTTTTTGTAATCCCTCATAAATGAAGTAGACAGGACTGTCAATATGTACTTGGAAATGTAAGTTGGCCATAAATGGAGAAATCTACTTTTCTGCAACCACAGGTTGCAGGAAGGAAAATCGCTTGATTCCCCATCAACACTCCCGGTGGGAGAGTCGTCCCCACTGAGGGAACACAGTGATTACTGCTTGTGGCTATAATAGCTGCTAACAATAATCACATGTAAAATCCAACAGGCTAGTTTTACTCAAGTTGATTAATTGATCAACTACGGTATATTCAGCCTGCCCATGCAAAGTTCGAATCTCGGATGATCTTTGCTGAACCAGCTCAGATTAGAACCATCTATGGCCAGCTTTAGAGTTGCATTGTTGTACCAAAGCGGAAGGTAGGAGCTCACCTTATTTCTGGTTCATCAACTGTTATTTTTCTGTGCTTTCAGCATGTATAAAGGGGTAAAGTAATAAAAAATGCTCATGTATTTCAGAATTTTAGTATACATGTTTATTTTTTTTTGCCTTAACATATAGTTCAGGCTAACAAAAAAACAAATTGGCTATTAATTGCTGCAGTGATATAGTCTGTAAGGTTGTATCATATTGCCTCTCACCTAGCTTCTTTAATATTAGTTGGTAGAAGAAAAAAATATTTCACACTTTCTCTCAATCATCTTCTCCCTGGATAATGACACCGGGTTACAGACAGACAAAAACCACCTGCAATCTAGGTTAAAAGTCAAGGTGGCAGTAAGCACATTTTACAAGTTCTGCTCTCTAAGACATGTATATCGAAACAATACAAAATTCCTGCTGGGTATCTGCTAGAACATAATAAAAAAGTGTCTAGCATTCTAGAAATCAAACATTTTAAAGTTATGACATTTACAACTGCAACCAACAGGAGCTACACCTATTGTACCTGTTATGAAGCCATATGAAGAAGTAAGAATCTGTAAGAAATATAAAAAAATGTGCTGATTAAAAATGCACGATTGATAAAGTTTTACAGAAATGCCTAATAGATAATAGATTGTTAATATTAGCCATAAGAAATGTTTTGACCAAAAGTAGATCTATCACAGGTACTGTATATCAACAGTTAGCTGTACATGTATAAATAATAATTACATAGAACAGTCAAAGCTACCTGCTTACAATTTGGTATCTGCTCTGCATAAGAACTGTTTAACATTTTTTCTTCAAGTACAGTGAAAATAAAACGTAAAAAAAAATGAGTTGTAGACTCAATGCCACTAACTTTGTAATGAAAAGAAGAAAGGTATACCTAAATATAAATTGCCAAATATTAGAACCCAAGATATTCTTTTATTTTAATATCCGAATATAAAATACAGTTTAAATTGATTTATTATTTAAAAGAAAATACATACAAATTGGCATCCTACTGTATAAACAAAAATGCCTATAAATTATAATGATCTGCTATGTGAAGATGATTTATTCATAATTGTCTTTGTGCATTGAACAACATAGAGTGATTTGTCTGACACAATACAAGTTGCCTGTCAGCAACTGAGACACTTTACTATGATTAATAGTACATACCTAACCATCATACATACTCCAACCCAAATCAGTGTTCATGTCTGGATCTGCAGGGGTGCCAACCCATAATAATGAATATACAGTAGGATGCTGGTTTGTAAGTATTTTCATTTAAATACTTGGCCAAGTCTATTTTAAACTGTATTTTTTATACATTTAATGCGTTTTGAATCATTGAATAAAAAAAATATCTTGGGTTCTAATATTGGGTTGTTTACAAGGTTTGTGATGGTATTTTTGCATTTTGTTTTCTGTGATAAATTTCATATACCAAGAGTTCCCTCGGTTTATATGAGCTAATCTAGAAAAATGTTAAGGTTGGGACTTTGAGGATATTTTTAGAATATATGCCTTTACAGTGCAAAATTATGATAATGCTGCACCAAGCTGACCCTTACAGAGTCCTGAGTTGGAAACATTCAATTCTGACAAGCATGTCTGATCTCGTCTCTTTCAAATCACCTTTGGAAGCCAGTACAAAAAGTATCCATTTGCAGCATGTCTTTTTCTGGAATAAAATTGGAAGAAATAGTAACAGGCTTGCCCAGTTGTCTTTTGATAAAACTATTGAACCCAGGGTTGTGGATAAGGGGGTACCACCGGCCCTCCGGTATGGGGCCCAGGCCAGCAGGGGGGCCCAGGCAGCTGGGTGAATTGGATGTGGGCAAAGAGGGTGATAGTAGGGAGGGCAATTACAGCCAGCTGGCGTCTTCTCTCCCGCTGGCTTTCAGCTGCAGTAGAGAGAGCCATACAAGGGATAAGTTCCACTAATTGCCCAACCCTCCACACACACATCACCCTCCCTGTGCACAATACGCTACCCCCTGCTGCCTAGGCCCTTCACCGTTTCAGTGCTGATTGCTTCCCTCCTCTCCTTTCCACCAGCAGCTGCAAGCACACTGCAATACACTGCAAACTGCAATAAGATCCTTCAGGATGGAGAGTGTGAGTAGGGTCCAATAAATATGTCATATTTACAAGCTCCTTCCTGTCCTGAATGAACACAATGAGTGATCGGTACCCATCGCTCACTGTGTTCATTCAAAACACAAGCATAGTAAACTCTGTTTTTTGTTTGTTTTTTTGTTGGGTAAGGGGGCCATGTCAGGTGGGCTGTATGGGGCCCCGTGGTTTCTAACAGCAGCCCTGATTGAACCAACCCCCTCGACTCTCCTCATCATCATAACACAGAAATTGTTCTGTAGTCCAAAAAAGGAAATGATGTTTTTACACACATGTGCATTCCAGAATTAAAGGTCTGGTTTCAGTGTGGATTGCAATCTACTTTTTCAGTTGTTCAGAGCCGATTCAGAACTGTTTTTTGTGACGCAGCTGCGGATTGAACTGTTCTCAGGCTCAAATCCAATTTGGAATGCGGTTTTGCAAGGCTGTTTGGTTTAGCTGAGGTGGAGAGGAGATGGGAAGGAGAGCAAACTGTGCTGAAGCCTGATCTAGAACTCAAATCCTGTTCACAATTGATGACATGTGCAGTTTAGAAGCGGTTCCCAATAGCCTGTAATCTGCACCTGAACTAGACTGCACTGCTCAGAAATTGGACCCACACTAAATCCACACTGCCAGTACATTGGACATATGTGAAAAGGCACCATAGGGAGCAATGTTATTGCACATGTCATGCGGATTGGATGCAGTTCAAACCGCATCCAATCTGCATATACTGTATGTATATCGGCAATTTGCCATAACACAGGATGTGTGCACGACAACTCTGATTTACTGAAACTTGTTAAACAGATATAACAAAATGCTTTCTAATGTATATTTAACAGAGCAAAAGGAAGCAAGAAAGAGAAGTTAATTTTTAGGATAATTAACTACTTCCCGCCTGGCCTATAGTAAATGATTGCTGGGCAAGCCTTTCGTCCCTCCAGGAGGGCGTCATATGACGTCCTTCCCGGAGGGCCGCGCTGTGGCGAAATCTGTCACCGGGTGTGTACCTCGGACATGGCCGATGACAGACCTGTGTACTAGCCCCATTGCCAGTACCATGTGACCAATCACGGCAGGCCACATTACAGTTGTAAACAATGGATGGCTTCCTATCATGCCATCCATTGTATACAAGTGTGTCTAGCTGTGAATGGTCACAGTGATCACATGCACAGGCTGGGCCAATCACAGCCCATATGTGTCATGTGATTAGCCGTGGCCAATCACAGCTAATCACAACAAAAAAAACCTGAATGAATCGATTTCATTCAGTTAAATGCTTGCTTATATAAGCAATCAAATTGTGTAAAAAAAAAAAAAAAAACTGATCACGTCCCCAAAGTAGTACAATGTTACTATGGTAACATTATACTACTTTGGTCATAGTGTAATATGAAAAAAAATCTTAAGAAAAGAGAACAAAAATGTAATAAAAAATAAAAATATAATTAAAAAATAAAAAAAAAATTGAAAAAACTATCACTTTTTTTTGTACTGTTACCAGTCAGTGTCCTTAATCACCATCACACCAGTTATATGATGATGCTGTACTGCACTGGTGACTGTGTGTAAAACAAATTTATGAAAATAATTTTTTTTATTTTTTCATTTTCCAAAAAATTATGACAAAAAAATTACAACTTCACAAAAAACTTGCTATGCCTCTTATGAAATACATCGGACTGTCTACTTTGCAAAAAGGGTTCATTGGGGGGATATCTGTACTGCTCTGACACTTTTGGGCCTCAAGAAATTAGATTGGCTGTCAGTACTTCAGGATTGATCAATTTTCAGATATATCCCATAGTTTGTGAACTCTATAACTTTCCTACAAACTAAGTAATAAATACTAATTTGAGTTATTTTCACCGAAGAAATGTAGCAGAATACATCTTGGCCTAAATTTATGAAGAACAATTATTTATTTGCAATTTTTTATTACAGAAACAAAGAAAAACATGTTTTTTTTCAAAATGTTTGGTCTTTTTTGTTAATTTAGCTAAAAATAAAATCCCCAGTGGTGATTAAATACCACCAAAAGAAAGCTCTAGTTGTGTGAACAAAATGCTAAAAATGTAGTTTGGGTACAGTGATGCATGACTGTGCAATTGTCAGGGTGATAGCACTGAAACCTGAAAATTGGCCTGAGCAGGAAGGGGGTAAAAATGCCCGCTATTGAAGTGGTTAAACGCTGCTTCCTGATGAAGCATTTCATATGTGTGAAGGTATTTGCTAGAAATTTTAAGGCTGATTTAATTAAGATGTTGAAATATGAATCACTTAACTCATGCGATTAGATGCAGATGAAATGCATAATGAAAAGTTAGCTTTTTCACACTTTTTTGAGTGACCATTCTCAACTCCTTTGGTAAATCTGCCTTTTTGTGTGGTGGTTAGATCACTGAGGGACATTTACTAAAACTCGAATGCTCAGAATCAGGTGTGGCTGTGCTTGGTAGCCAATCAGCTTCTAACTTCAGCTTGTTCAAGTAATCACTTCAGCCCCAAAGCTATTCTGAGCCTTCCCTCCTACATGTAATAATCTGCATTTATTTGCTAGAAAATTACTTAGAACACCCAAACATTATATATTTTTAAGTAGAGGTCCTAGAGCTGGGGTGTCAAACTGGCAAAACTACAAGTCCCATCATGCCTCTTCCTTTGGGAGTCATGCTTGTAACTGTCAATCTCGCAATGCCTCAAGGGACTTGTAGTTTGGCAACACCTAGAGGGCCGCCAGTTTGACACCAGTGCCCTAGAGAATAAAATGGCAGGCATTGCAATTTTTTTATGTCACATGATATTTGCGCAGTGGTTTTTCACATGCAATTTCTTTGGAAAAAATACATTAAACACAAACCACAATGTAATACACAATTGTTTGATAAAACATAAAAGATGATCTTATGCCAAGTAAATAGATACCTAACATGGCATGCTTTAAAAGTGTCCACGCTCGTGGAATGGTGACAAACCATGTTACTTAACCTCCCTGGAGGTATTCCCGAGTGTAGCTCGGAGAAAAGTTTCAGCACCACAAGCGGTAACCCCGAGCTACACTTGGGAATACCCTGCAGCGTTGCTCCAGGATGTCTTCTTCACTTACCTTGTCCGGCCGATGCCGGCATCTGTCTTCTGGGATCCGCTCCCTGCGATGTCAGGACGTACGGGGAACGGAAAGGCGGGAAATTTCAAAATGTGAAAAAGTGACATTCACTAAATACACTAAAATCACATAGTAAAACATTACTGTATCAAACCATTTCACATACATTTTGTCCCGAGTGCTTTGTCTTGTCCCCTGCCTGCATTTTTACTGTTCTTTTCTGCCTGGAAACTGAGAAACGTCCATGGCATCTAAAAAGCGTCCCTTTATGTCAAAATCGGTTTTAGACCAGCTAGAGAACAGCGATAGTAAATTAGAACTACTTGCAGAATTGAGTGATAATGATTTGTGGGGAAATTCGTCATCAGACACTGAAAACGATTCTGCGACTTTGCTCAGTGATGTGCGATTGTGGTGCTATATTTCAAATTTCAGTGTTTTTAGTTTGATTATATTTAGAGATGAGCGAAGTATTCAAAAATTCGATTCGACTGATTTGGCGAATTCGTGGACAATATTCGATTCGAGTCGAATATATTCGCTGTGAATTTAACTTAAAAAAGGGTGTTTCTAGGCTTCAGAGAGACTTAATATTAGTGCAGAACACTGTACCTTTAATTTAAATGCCCTTGGAGTCTGCTGGGGAAGAGAAATAATACTGTCAGTCAGTATGACATGCAGATGAGTGCCGTCGATCTTAGAATCACCGCACACTTCACTCATTTGGCCAGTCACGGGGCCAAAACCAGTGTTTGGGGGAGCCACAGTGTGGCGGTGGAGGCAGCAGCAATGGGAGGCCATACAGCAACCTATGACAAAATGGAAACCAGCAGGAGTGTGAGGAGACCTCAAAGTGGCACATGGCAGAGTGGGAGCAATGGGGAGGCGGTACAGGGACCCATGTCACACTGTGGACCCAGCAGCAGCGTGACCAGG
>CATNWA010002150.1:0-24774 GCA_951230385.1 Staurois parvus
ATAAAAATAAAATTATTTTTAAAATTTCAAAAAAGGGTTTATTAACATGGGTCACAAAATAACAAAACCTTTAAAACAAAGAACAAAACCTTAAAACTGATTTCACCCAAAAACAAAATAATAAATATTTACCCCAATCAGGGGTGATTCCCTGCTTTTGTCTTTCAGAGGCCTTCAAAAATGGGCATTACCTTTAAAAGTGCCACTCCTCATTTCATTTTTCCGCAAAAAATCTTTTTCCTTTTTCTTCGTCTTTAGTCCCACCCCTCGAAAAGGATTCCGCAAAGATATTTTAAAAAAGGGTAGAAAATTCATCCCCCATAAATTCATCCCCCAAAAGAAATTCACCCCCCATATAGAACACCCCCCAAAATTAATTTCACCCCCCATAAGAATTCACCCCCTATAGAAAATTTCATCCCCCATGTAATTCACCCCCAATAATTCACCCCCATAAGAAATTTCTCCCCCATAGAATTCCCCCCCCAAATTTTTAAATTCATCCCCCATATAGTAATTCATAATTCACCCCCCCATAGTAATTCATCCCCCATATAGTAATAGTAATTCATCCCCCATATAGTAAATACATCCCCCAATAAGTTCCTGTCCCCCATAGTAATCAATTTCCACCCTCCAAGATGAAAATCACTATTCCCCCATATAGTAAAATCCCCATAGTAATTCATCCCCCAATATAGTAATACATCCCCCATTCGTATACACCCCCATATAGTATTTCATCCCCCATATATTAAACATCCCCCATAAGAGTAATTCATCCCCCCATATAATAATTCACACCCCACCATAATAGTAAATTCATCCCCCATAGTAATACATCCCCCATATAGTAATTCATCCCCCATATAGTAATTCTTCCCCATATAGTAATACATCCCCCATATAGTAATACATCCCCCATATAGTAATTCATCCCCCATATAATAATTCATCCCCCATATAGTAATTTCATCCCCCCTATAGTAAATTCATTCCCCATATTAATTCCCCAAGTCCCCCCTTTGTCAATTCACTTACCTTTGCTCCGCGCGTTCCTCTCGCTGTATTCCCGCGCCGTTCCGGTCTTTCAGGCAATCCGGACTGTGAGAGGAGCCTAGCTTCCTCTCACGTTTTGTCACGCTGCCCCGCCTACACACATCCTGACAGCCAATCACTGGCTATCAGGATGTGAGTGGCAGCGAGACTGGCCAATCATTGCATTTGAGTCCCTGCCGCCCGAGAGGAGGGAGTGGGAGCGGGCGCCCGGCACACAAGAGCCGCGGCTTGCCGACCACTGGGCATGTCATCACAAATCATATGAGTCGGGTGTGGGGTCACCTCCGCCGAACCCCCGAGACTGACTCACCGAACCCCTGGGGTTCGATCGAACCCAGGTTAAGAACCACTGCTCTAGGACTTCTTTCCATACTAAGATCTGCTTCTCCTTTTTTCAGTCCTGCTCTGGGGTCTTTCTGGGGTTACGTTTCCTTGGGATGTGTATTTTTTTAATTGTACCAGTCTGGGACCCTTTAAGCCCACTTCCTTTTACGTTTTTATTTTTCATTTTTCTATATGGCACTTATCCTTCTTATAGTCCTTTATAAATTCGTGGGTTAGGGAGGGGAAATAGTTCTTTAAACTTTCAAGTCTCTGCCCTGTCCCCCCCTGCTTGTTTTCCTTTTTCTCCTTTTTTCCTCTTCTTCCTTCCCTCCTCTCCCCCTCCTTCCCCTTAAGCCTCTCTTCTTCTCTCTGCGAGCCTCTTCCACCTTTTGTACATTCTCCAGGGGTCCCCCCTTTCACTTACACTCTATTTCTTGGGGGTCAGCACAATAGTTCCTCAATGCAAGTCACAGTTCATTCATAATCACTCACCCGCCTCCTATGTCCTCTTCCAGTGAGTGCCTTGTCGCTCAGTTCCTCTGAGGGTCCATTCATTGGGGGAACTCCCCAGGGTCTCTTCAGACTCCTTGTCCAGGTCTCAGTAGTTCTCCTTGCAATTTCTTTTAGGCTCAAGGGGTACTAGGGGGGAATAGGGGAGAATGTGTCGGCCACCGCAAACAGGTTGGCGTTGCTCTCTCACTGCAAAACGCCGGCCGGCTTCCCGATCTCCCAGTGGTGCTTTGCGGCCGGTCACGTGATCGCACCGGCCCCCTTCATCTCCCAGCGTCCAGGGACTCTCTCTCTGCCAGTCTCCAGCCGCTCCTCTCTCTCCCCTCGCCTGCATCAACCTCTCCTCCACCGGGAGCCGTCAGGCCGGGTAAGTCCCACACCGCAGGGCTCTAACATGCCTCAGGGGCTAGGCTTGGAGGCTTGGGGAGGTCAGACAGCGGAGCTCCGTCCACGAGCTCCTACATTGAGCTCTCCCCTGCCGCCATGTTCAGGCCCCGCCCCCTGTCTGCCAAAAGTCAGGTGGAGAACTTAAACTACATTCCCATCTGGGGCTGCTTTGTTAAAAAGGCAGTTTCTGTGCCCTCTTGCCCAAGGAATATCCTCAGTGCAGCTGGATGAAAGAGGAGGATTCATCTGGGGTTTGAGGAGGTACACCAGAGAGTTGGAAAGCTCTTAAAGGAGAGACTATTTTTGTCCACATCTCTACATAGTTGCTAAGGAGATTATCCTTACATTTCTACAGTTCCTTGGGCATCCCATACACCCCTCAACCCTATCTAAGGTTGCCACCTCATCCCTTTACAACTGAACACATAATTACACAGGTTCTGAAGCTAATTTAACACCCTGGTCACACTGGATGCGAATTGGCATGCGATTTGCAAATCGCATGCCAAGTCGCATCCTATTGTCCACAATTACGGCAGTCATATCGGTGCGGTCCGCACCGATTTCCAAAGTAGCACATGCACTACTTTTGGTACATTTTGCATAAACATCTGTGTCAGATGTCTTTGCAAATCGCACCTGAAATGGCAGTTCACCCGACTGAAATCGTGCAAAGTCACACGATTTCAAAGTCGGGATTGATGTGAACGGGGGTGTAATGTAAGGCACCAAGTAAGTTTAATTACCTTAATCAGCCACAAAACTTGTGTAATTAATCTGTTTGGTTTTAAAGGGATGAGGTGGCATCCCTAACTCCATCCAAATTCTAAATCCCTAAGGGTCCTTTCACACGGGTGTTCTGTTTTTTTCATCAGCTCAGTCAGGTTTTTTTCAAAGAAAAAACGGATCAGTTTACATCAGTTTTTTCATCAGTTTCTCGTTGGTTTCTCATCAATTTCTCATCAGTTTTTACATCCTTTACCAATGGAAAAACAGATGCAAAAACGAACCGTATTTCCGTTTACATCTGTTTTTCGTCCGTTTTTTTTTTACGAAAGAAAAATAGGGTTTTCTTCTATTCAAAAAAACTGATGCGGACAATAACGGATGTAAACCGCTGATCATCCATTTACATCTGCTAGTCCATAGAAATACATGGGTGTCCGTTTTTCATCTGTAAACAGACAGATGAAAAATGGACATATGGAACGCCCATGTGAAAGGACCCTTAATAAAATGACAAAACCAAGCTCAAGGACTGTTTTAACACCTTCTCGCCTGGCCTAATAGCAGATTGACGGCTGGGTGGGACACTCCTCTTCTAACTGGGAGTTATATAACGTCCTGTCAGAAGGGCGGGGCTGTGCAGCTGCGCGATCTGTCATTGGCTGTGTCCACGGGACACAGCCAATGAAATATCACTACAATGGTCTGTTGCCAGTGTCATGTGACCGCTGTGACCAATCACAGCTGATTACATGACAATTGTATACAATGGATGGCTTCTTGTCATGCCATCCATTGTATACAATTGGGTTGTTAGCTGTGATTGGTCAAAGCAGTCACATGGTACAGACAGGGCCAATCATAGCCCATCTGTATCATGTGATGAGCTTTGCCCAATCACAGCTAATCACAACAAAAGACTGAATGAATCAGTTTCATTCAGTAACAATTAATTGCAAATATCAATGACATACATAATGTGTAAGAAAAAAAAAATCCTGAAAAATGTTGTAATGCTTTGGTCACAGTGTGTTGAAAAAAAAAGAAAAGTAAGAAAAAGAAAAAATAATGTAATAAAAAAAAAAAATTGAATAATTTGAAAAAAAACTAAAATTATTATTATTTTTTTTTACATACTGCCACCAGCCAGTGTCCCTGATCACTGCCACACCAGTTATATAATAACGCTGTACTGGACTGGTGACAATATGTAACAAAAAAAAATTTTTTTTTTAATTTCTACATTTTCCAAAAAAGTGTAACAAAAAATTACAACCTCCAAAAAACTCACCATGCCTCTTACTAAATACCTTGGACTGTCTATTTTCCAAAAATGGGTAATTTGGGGGGTATTTGTACTATCCTGGCGTTTTCGGGCCTCAAGAAATGCCATCAGTACATCAGGATTGATTGATTGTCAGATACAGTCAGGTCCATAAATATTGGGACATCGACACAATTCTAACATTTTTGGCTCTATACACCACCACAATGGATTTGAAACGAAACAAACAAGATGTGCTTTAACTGCAGACTGTCAGCTTTAATTTGAGGGTATTTACATCCACATCAGGTGAACGGTGTAGGAATTACAACAGTTTGCATATGTGCCTCCCACTTGTTAAGGGACCAAAAGGACAGAATAATAATCATAAATCAAACTTTCACTTTTTAATACTTTGTTGCAAATCCTTTGCAGTCAATTACAGCCTGAAGTCTGGAACACATAGACATCACCAGACGCTGGGTTTCATCCCTGGTGATGCTCTGCCAGGCCTCTACTGCAACTGTCTTCAGTTCCTAAATAAGAAAACAACAGCAGGTGTGAGCGCTAATCCTGATAGCGGCTGAGCACTCTAAGCAACCAATAAAACTTAAAAGCAATAACATAAAAATAGTGCAGCGCTGAAATGGTGACAATATGACAAAAAATTGTCCACTAAAAGTCTTGTTCATATGAACGTATCCAGTGTCAGATGTGAATTCAGAATTGGTGATCCGTGTGGAAATGGCTGGAAAACGCACTCACCAGAAGTAAGACACATGAACGCAGTGTGCATTTAAAGCTCATGGGTCATCAATCCAGAGGGAAGTAAAGCTGGTCCGGTTACAGGAATGGTGGGTCCCTCCTCCGTAAATGCAGCAACAGATCTTCCTTCTCACGATTAGAAGTAGAATTCCAAGATCCAGGTTCTGCAAGCAAAAGCTCCTCAAGGGAGTTTTAGGGAAGGACACCAATAGTGAAGTAGGTCATAAAAGGCAGCTTTATTCAAAATAGTGATATCCAATTCAAAGCAGGCAGGTATCATACAGATGTGTCAGCAAGACAACTAACCCTGGCACTTCGAATAGTGGCCGCCGGGCCTCCACGTGGCTCCGGCGGCGTAGCGTCTCGACGTCCAGGCTCCTCCTTACGCGTTACGTGCGCACGCACATCTTCAGAGGTATGGAACCATTGACGTATTGACGCGAATGGGCGCATATATAATAGGCATAATGACGCATGCGCAGTAGCGTGTGCGCCAATGCGCAAAACCCAAGGCGCATGCGCGTGGCTCCGTCTTCCATTTTAATGGAGCTCGAAGACACAGGGTGGGAGGGCGGAAATAAAAAAATGCCCTATAATTGACAAATGAATGTCAAATGGAGTCAAGTTCAACAATGGTGTAAATTACACCTATATAAAGCAATCCGATGTGAGTCTATATAAAATATATGTAAAAAAGGCGCGATAGCACCAATATGTTGAACTTATTTCCAATTAGATAGTATTTCAGTAAATATAATACATGCGTCATTATAACTATGCAACTTAAAATTTGTCAACATTCAATAAAAACATAATATGCATAAAAAGTTAAGTAAAAAATTCCCAAAGGATACAACAAAATAAAGATAAGACGGCTGCAGAGCTAAATCTGTACCAACCTAAGAAATAATGCGCATCATTGAGATATCATGGAAGGTACTAAGGTAGAAGCGCATGTGAAAAGGTCAAATCAAGCGTCCATACCCATGCGACTAAAGCATGGAAAAAATGGGGTGAAATTAAATCATCCATTAGCAATAAAGCAGTTAAGATCTAGATCTACATTGAGCCCCGCTGGATGGGAAGTACCCAATTCAAAAATATGTTTAGTCTCCAGCTGGGAAACTGCTCTCACTTTATGTGTACCTCTCCAGTGTGGGGTGACTAAGTCGATCCCCACAAACTTGAGTGATGTGGGATCTCTATGGTGAAAACGTCTATAGTGTAGAGATAGAGAATGGTCTTTGTAACCTTTTCTAATATTGGCAATGTGTTCCCTAAGGCGATCCCTAAGCCTCCTGGTGGTCCGGCCAATATATTGTTTGGAGCACGGGCATTCAAGTAGGTATACTACAAATTTGCTGTTGCAACTAATAAATTTATCTATTTGGTATGTCTTGTGTGTTTGACTGGAATTGTAGGAAAAGATTTTCTTCTTTCTAATTCCATTACACTTGCAGGCGATGCACTTATTACAGGGGGAAAAAAACCCTTCATATTGAATAGTGTGAGTGGTTGGGCAGGGGGGTTAATAATATTAGGAGATATTTTATCTCTGAGAATGGCTGGTCTCCGAAAAATTACTTCAGGTGTGTCAGGAAGTATGTTGTTCAAAACTGGATCTGATTTTAATATTTCCAATTCTTCCTGATGATATATTTAACCGATCTATGTTGGACAGAGAATGTAGTGATGAACGGGCAAAAAATGTCATTCATTTTCTTGGAATTGGTACCCAGGAGTTCCTCCTGGTTAATCTGGGTAATATCTAGGATAGTGTTATCTAGGGATACCCCATTATAGCCCTTCTCCAAAAAAAAACGTTTTTTCAAAAATATCGGCTTGTATCTGAAAGTCTGAGGTGTTAGTACAATTCCTTCTCAATCTTAGCAATTGTCCTTTAGGGGACGTTAGCAAGCCAGCTGGGGTGGTGGCAACTGTCCAAAGGAATGTAGCTATTCCGGTCGGACGACTTGAAAAACGTTTTGGTGATAATTTTGTTATCTACCCTCATCAAGGTGAGGTCTAAAAAGTTAACTTCTTCATGGCTGAAGTTGTAAGTGAGTCTAATGTTTTGATTGTTAAAATTCAGAGTTGTGAAGAAATTATTTAGTGATTGTGTATCCCCATTCCACAACAAGAGAATATCATCAATGTATCTCCTATAGAAGGTCAATTCTGGCCAGTCCCTGGAATATATAATCTCCTCCTCCCAGAAGGACATAAATAGATTGGCGAGACTGGGGGCGAATTTCGCCCCCATAGCCACACCCTTTATTTGTAAATAGTATCTGCCATCGAACCACATGTAGTTCTTGACCATTGCAAATTGAAGTAATTCTATGATGAAATCTATATGGGTGGAACTAAGAGGGCTCTGCTGTCTTAAATAGCATTCTGCAGCTCGCATTCCATCTGCATGGTTAATGTTACTATACAGTGATTCAACATCTGCCGTAACCAATATTGTAGATGGAGTGATGACTGTGTCTTTGATGGCATTTAGGACCTGTTTAGTGTCCTTGAGATATGAGGGGGTATGGACTACTAGTGGCTGTAGGTAATGGTCTATATATTGCCCGATCTTGGAGCAAAGGGAATTAATCCCGCTGACAATTGGCCTTCCTGGGGGTCTTAGAGGGTCTTTATGAATCTTTGGCAAGATATAAAGGATTGGTATCTTAGGTGCCTTGGGACAGAGGAAGTCCCTTTCTTTCTTGTCAATGATATCTCTCTCAAAAGCCTGTCTTGATGATAGTTTTCAGGGCGTTCTTAAAAGACGATGTAGGGTTATAGTTAAGGGGGAGGTATGTGGAGGTATCTTTCAAGATATTATATACTTCCTCCATGTAATCCTGTTTATTAAGGACTACTATTCCTCCACCCTTATCCGCGGGGCGGATGACCAAGTCATTTTTCTCTAGCAGTGATTTAGTTGCATATTTGAGGCTTGCGTCTGCATATACTTTTTTAACTTGTAGTTTCTGCAAGTCTCTTAGGGTTTGATCTCTAAAGAGACCCACTGCAGAGTTAGTTTGTGGTGGAGGGTTAAATGTGGATGCATTACCGATGTTAGAGGAATTAATATTTCTAAATCCTAGTCACATCTTTAGCAATGGGATTAGTTTGGAAAATGTCTTTTTATGGACAATTTTCTGGCGAACTTGTGCACGTCTATAAACGTCTCAAATTTGTTAAGGCGTCTGGCCGGTGCGTACTTTAAATCTTTATCAAGGAGCTTCAGTTCATTGTCTAAAAGGGTTGTAGTACTAAGGTTAAAAATACCTTTACCAATTATACCTTCCTCCTTTTTTGTGGATCTATGTACTCTTCTTCCTCCTCTCTTTCTCCTCTTGGTCTGCACTCCTTTTTCTTATCCTGCCTGATCCTAAAAAACGTTGTTCTTGATTATTATAATAATAATAATCGTTAGTATCATGGACCCTAGGAGTTACTGGAGGGTAATAGTTAGGAGCAGGGTTTCTTGGAGGATTGTAAGATTTTTTGTATGGTTTTTTAGAATTCTTTTTGTGGTTTCTGGAGAGGGGTAGTAACCTCTATCGTTAGATTGTATCTCAGGTCCCTTACGGTAATACCCCCCATGTTGAGGTGGTCTAGCAGGGCTATGTTGGTAATTCCTCTCAGGAGGATATGGTTGGTTATAATTTTGTGGTGTCTGGTAGTTATTAGGGTGCCACCTAGAGTCTCTGAAACCCACATTCATGTCAGGTAGATGGGATAGTGGTTCAAACCTATTAGAGGTTTTGATCTGATAGTCATTCCTATTGTGATTAGCATTTCTATTCTTATTTTGTTTAGAATTTTTCCCTTTTTGGGAAAGATAGTTTAGGAATGGGGGGTTTTGGGGACCTGGAATTGGAAATAAGTTCAACATATTGGCGCTATCGCGCCTTTTTTTACATATATTTTATATAGACTCACATCGGATTGCTTTATATAGGTGTAATTTACACCATTGTTTGAACTTGACTCCATTTGACATTCATTTGTCAATTATAGGCATTTCCGCCCTCCCACCCTGTGTCTTCGAGCTCCATTAAAATGGAAGACGGAGCCACGCGCATGCGCCTTGGGTTTTGCGCATTGGCGCACACGCTACTGCGCATGCGTCATTATGCCTATATATATGCGCCCATTCGCGTCAATACGTCAATGGTTCCATACCTCTGAAGATGTGCGTGCGCACGTAACGCGTAAGGAGGAGCCTGGACGTCGAGACGCTACGCCGCCGGAGCCACGTGGAGGCCCGGCGGCCACTATTCGAAGTGCCAGGGTTAGTTGTCTTGCTGACACATCTGTATGATACCTGCCTGCTTTGAATTGGATATCACTATTTTGAATAAAGCTGCCTTTTATGACCTACTTCACTATTGGTGTCCTTCCCTAAAACTCCCTTGAGGAGCTTTTGCTTGCAGAACCTGGATCTTGGAATTCTACTTCTAATCGTGAGAAGGAAGATCTGTTGCTGCATTTACGGAGGAGGGACCCACCATTCCTGTAACCGGACCAGCTTTACTTCCCTCTGGATTGATGACCCATGAGCTTTAAATGCACACTGCGTTCATGTGTCTTACTTCTGGTGAGTGCGTTTTCCAGCCATTTCCACACGGATCACCAATTCTGAATTCACATCTGACACTGGATACGTTCATATGAACAAGACTTTTAGTGGACAATTTTTTTGTCATATTGTCACCATTTCAGCGCTGCACTATTTTATGTTATTGCTTTTAAGTTTTATTGGTTGCTTAGAGTGCTCAGCCGCTATCAGGATTAGCGCTCACTGCTGTTGTTTTCTTATTTATCGCTTATTACCTTTATTAGTTTGTAGCGGCTTTTCCTTATAAGGATGGGTGATATCTTTGAGGTTAGAGCCTCAAGAGCTGCCATACCTATTGATTTTTTCACCCATACCCATGTATCAAATGACCTTAAAGGTATCTTTTTACATCTTAATAATCTCACCACCACTGAGGTCAAAACTCTATAGGACGTCTCCTTTTTAGAAAAGATACATTGGAGAGCAAATGGTCCCGAGAGCCCTTAGGTGGAATATTACTCCTGACTCTGATGACACTGCAGCAGTAGCAGAATGGCACCAGTATTTTAATTTAGCTGGTATAGATCTGCTGAAGTTCATCATTGCCAGAAAGAAAAAGAAACTGGCCATGCTAGACAAAGAAATTAACTCAGTCAGGGAAAGGCTAATCCCTTATAAAAATAATGAGGAATATACCTCTGAGTCTAACAAATTAAAAGAAACACCTGGAGTACATTGAGAACGAACAAAAGAATAAAAAAAGAAAAAAGTATCAACGTGATTTAAAATGATTACCAGTCTAATATGATTTTTAAATGGCAAGAGGACCCCCAAGAAGCCATGCAGATACCAGTCACAACACCTACACCTAGGTCCCCAAAACCCCCCATTCCTAAACTATCTTTCCCAAAAGGGAAAAATTCTAACAAAAATAAGAATAGAAATGCTAATCACAATAGGAATGACTATCAGATCAAAAACCTCTAATAGGTTTGAACCACTATCCCATCTACCTGACATGAATGTGGGTTTCAGAGACTCTAGGTGGCACCCTAATAACTACCAGACACACCACAAAATTATAACCAACCATATCCTCCTGAGAGGAATTACCAACATAGCCCTGCTAGACCACCTCAACATGGGGGGTATTACCGTAAGGGACCTGAGGTACAATCTAACGATAGAGGTTACTACCCCTCTCCAAGAAACCACAAAAAGAATTCTAAAAAAACCATACAAAAAATCTTACAATCCTCCAAGAAACCCTGCTCCTAACTATTACCCTCCAGTAACTCCTAGGGTCCATGATACTAACGATTATCATTATTATAATAATCAAGAACAACGTTTTTTAGGATCAGGCAGGATAAGAAAAAGGAGTGCAGACCAAGAGGAAAGAGAGGAGGAAGAAGAGTACATAGATCCACAAAAAAGGAGGAAGGTATAATTGGTAAAGGTATTTTTAACCTTAGTACTACAACCCTTTCAGACAATGAACTGAAGCTCCTTGATAAAGGATTAAAAGTACGCACCGGCCAGACGCCTTAACAAATTTGAGACGTTTTATAGACGTGCACAAGTTCGCCAGAAAATTGTCCATAAAAAGACATTTCCAAACTAATCCCATTGCTAAAGATGTGACTAGGATTAGAATATTAATTCCTCTAACCTCGGTAATGCATCCACATTTAACCCTCCACCACAAACTAACTCTGCAGTGGGTCTCTTTAGAGATCAAACCCTAAGAGACTTGCAGAAACTACAAGTTAAAAAAGTATATGCAGACGCAAGCCTCAAATATGCAACTAAATCACTGCTAGAGAAAAATGACTTGGTCATACCGCCCCGCGGATAAGGGTGGAGGAATAGTAGTCCTTAATATAAACAGGATTACATGGAGGAAGTATATAATATCTTGAAAGATACCTCCACATACCTCCCCCTTAACTATAACCCTACATCGTCTTTTAAGAACGCCCTGAAAACTATCATCAAGACAGGCTTTGAGAGAGATATCATTGACAAGAAAGAAAGGGACTTCCTCTGTCCCAAGGCACCTAAGATACCAATCCTTTATATCTTGCCAAAGATTCATAAAGACCCTCTAAGACCCCCAGGAAGGCCAATTGTCAGCGGGATTAATTCCCTTTGCTCCAAGATCGGGCAATATATAGACCATTACCTACAGCCACTAGTAGTCCATACCCCCTCATATCTCAAGGACACTAAACAGGTCCTAAATGCCATCAAAGACGCAGTCATCACTCCATCTACAATATTGGTTACGGCAGATGTTGAATCACTGTATAGTAACATTAACCATGCAGATGGAATGCGAGCTGCAGAATGCTATTTAAGACAGCAGAGCCCTCTTAGTTCCACCCATATAGATTTCATCATAGAATTACTTCAATTTGCAATGGTCAAGAACTACATGTGGTTTGATGGCAGATACTATTTACAAATAAAGGGTGTGGCTATGGGGGCGAAATTTCCCCCAGTCTCGCCAATCTATTTATGTCCTTCTGGGAGGAGGAGATTATATATTCCAGGGACTGGCCAGAATTGACCTTCTATAGGAGATACATTGATGATATTCTCTTGTTGTGGAATGGGGATACACAATCACTAAATAATTTCTTCACAACTCTGAATTTTAACAATCAAAACATTAGACTCACTTACAACTTCAGCCATGAAGAAGTTAACTTTTTAGACCTCACCTTGATGAGGGTAGATAACAAAATTATCACCAAAACGTTTTTCAAGTCGTCCGACCGGAATAGCTACATTCCTTTGGACAGTTGCCACCACCCCAGCTGGCTTGCTAACGTCCCTAAAGGACAATTGCTAAGATTGAGATGGAATTGTACTAACACCTCAGACTTTCAGATACAAGCCGATATTTTGAAAAAACGTTTTTTGGAGAAGGGCTATAATGGGGTATCCCTAGATAACACTATCCTAGATATTACCCAGATTAACCAGGAGGAACTCCTGGGTACCAATTCCAAGAAAATGAATGACATTTTTTGTCCGTTCATCACTACATTCTCTGTCCAACATAGATCGGTTAAATATATCATCAGGAAGAATTGGAACATATTAAAATCAGATCCAGTTTTGAACAACATACTTCCTGACACACCTGAAGTAATTTTTCGGAGACCAGCCATTCTCAGAGATAAAATATCTCCTAATATATTATAACCCCCCTGCCCAACCACTCACACTATTCAATATGAAGGGTTTTTTTCCCCTGTAATAAGTGCATCGCCTGCAAGTGTAATGGAATTAGAAAGAAGAAAATCTTTTCCTACAATTCCAGTCAAACACACAAGACATACCAAATAGATAAATTTATTAGTTGCAACAGCAAATTTGTAGTATACCTACTTGAATGCCCGTGCTCTAAACAATATATTGGCCGGACCACCAGGAGGCTTAGGGATCGCCTTAGGGAACACATTGCCAATATTAGAAAAAGGTTACAAAGACCATTCTCTATCTCTACACTATAGACGTTTTCACCATAGAGATCCCACATCACTCAAGTTTGTGGGGATCGACTTAGTCACCCCACACTGGAGAGGTACACATAAAGTGAGAGCAGTTTCCCAGCTGGAGACTAAACATATTTTTGAATTGGGTACTTCCCATCCAGCGGGGCTCAATGTAGATCTAGATCTTAACTGCTTTATTGCTAATGGATGATTTAATTTCACCCCCATTTTTTCCATGCTTTAGTCGCATGGGTATGGACGCTTGATTTGACCTTTTCACATGCGCTTCTACCTTAGTACCTTCCATGATATCTCAATGATGCGCATTATTTCTTAGGTTGGTACAGATTTAGCTCTGCAGCCTTCTTATCTTTATTTTGTTGTATCCTTTGGGAATTTTTTACTTAACTTTTATGCATATTATGTTTTTATTGAATGTTGACAAATTTTAAGTTGCATAGTTATAATGACGCATGTATAGATTTACTGAAATACTATCTAATTGGAAATAAGTTCAACATATTGGCGCTATCGCGCCTTTTTTTACATATATATTTTATATAGACTCACATCGGATTGCTTTATATAGGTGTAATTTACACCATTGTTGAACTTGACTCCATTTGACATTCATTTGTCAATTATAGGGCATTTCCGCCCTCCCACCCTGTGTCTTCGAGCTCCATTAAAATGGAAGACGGAGCCACGCGCATGCGCCCTTGGGTTTTGCGCATTGGCGCACACGCTACTGCGCATGCGTCATTATGCCTATATATATGCGCCCATTCGCGTCAATACGTCACAATGGTTCCATACCTCTGAAGATGTGCGTGCGCACGTAACGCGTAAGGAGGAGCCTGGACGTCGAGACGCTAAGCCGCCGGAGCCACGTGGAGGCCCGGCGGCCACTATTCGAAGTGCCAGGGTTAGTTGTCTTGCTGACACATCTGTATGATACCTGCCTGCTTTGAATTGGATATCACTATTTTGAATAAAGCTGCCTTTTATGACCTACTTCACTATTGGTGTCCTTCCCTAAAACTCCCTTGAGGAGCTTTTGCTTGCAGAACCTGGATCTTGGAATTCTACTTCTAATCGTGAGAAGGAAGATCTGTTGCTGCATTTACGGAGGAGGGACCCACCATTCCTGTAACCGGACCAGCTTTACTTCCCTCTGGATTGATGACCCATGAGCTTTAAATGCACACTGCGTTTATGTGTCTTACTTCTGGTGAGTGCGTTTTCCAGCCATTTCCACACGGATCACCAATTCTGAATTCACATCTGACACTGAACAAGACTTTTAGTGGACAATTTTTTGTCATATTGTCACCATTTCAGCGCTGCACTATTTTATGTTATGTCTTCAGTTCCTGCTTGTTCTTGGGGCATTTTCCCTTCAGTTTTGTCTTCAGCAAGTGAAATGCATGCTCAATCGGATTCAGGTCAGGTGATTGACTTGGCCATTGCATAACATTCCACTTCTTTCCTTAAAAAACTCTTTGGTTGCTTTTGCAGTATGCTTTGGGTCATTGTCCATCTGCACTGTGAAGCGGCGTCCAATGAGTTCTGAAGCATTTGGCTGAATATGAGCAGATAATATTGCCCGAAACACTTCAGAATTCATCCTGCTGCTTTTGTCAGCAGTCGCATCATCAATAAATACAAGAGAACCAGTTCCATTGGCAGCCATACATGCCCACACCATGACACTACCACCACCATGCTTCACTGATGAAGTGGTATGCTTAGGATCATGAGCAGTTCCTTTCCTTCTCCATACTCTTCTCTTCCCATCACTCTGGTACAAGTTGATCTTGGTCTCATCTGTCCATAGGATGTTGTTCCAGAACTGTGAAGGCTTTTTTAGATGTCGTTTGGCAAACTCTAATCTGGCCTTCCTGTTTTTTTTGAGGCTCACCAATGGTTTACATCTTGTGGTGAACCCTCTGTATTCACTCTGGTGAAGTCTTCTCTTGATTGTTGACTTTGACACACATACACCTACCTCCTGGAGAGTGTTCTTGATCTGGCCAACTGTTGTGAAGGGTGTTTTTCTTCACCAGGGAAAGAATTCTTTGGTCATCCACCACAGTTGTTTTCCATGGTCTTCCGGGTCTTTTGGTGTTGCTGAGCTCACCGGTGCGTTCCTTGTTTTTAAGAATGTTCCAAACAGTTGTTTTGGCCAGGCTTAATGTTTTTGCTATCTCTCTGATGGGTTTGTTTTGTTTTTTCAGCCTAATGATGGCTTGCTTCACTGATAGTGACAGTTCTTTGGATCTCATCTTGAGAGTTGACAGCAACAGATTCCAAATGCAAATAGCACACTTGAAATGAATTCTGGACCTTCAGAATTGTGACCTTTCTCTCTGCTCATTGTAATTGGGATAATGAGGGAATAACACACACCTGGCCATGGAACAGCTGAGAAGCCAATTTTCCCATTACTTTTGGTCCCTTAACAGGTGGGAGGCACATATGCAAACTGTTGTAATTCCTACACCGTACACCTGATTTGGATGTAAATACCCTCAAATTAAAGCTGACAGTCTGCAGTTAAAGCACATCTTGTTCATTTCATTTCAAATCTATAGAGCCAAAAATGTTAGAATTGTGTCGATGTCCCAATATTTATGGACCTGACTGTATATATATTATGGTTTGTGGACTCTATAACTTTCCTACAGACTAAATAATATACACTAATTTGGGGTCTTTTCACCAAAGAAATGTAGAAGGATAAATTTTTACCTAAATTTATGAAGAAATGTTATTTATTGGCAACAACAGAAAGGAAAAAAATGTGTTTTTTTTTTCAGAAGTTTGGGGGGAGTTTGTTTATTTAGCAAAAAATAACAAAATCAGTGGTGATTAAATACCACCAAAAGAAAGCTCTATTTGTGTGAAAAAAAGAAATAAAATGTATTCATGGGTACAGTGTTGCATGACCGCGCAATTGTCATTCAAAGTGCGACAACACTGAAGGCTGAAAATTGGCTGGGGCAGGAAGGGGCTATAAGTGCCCGGTACTGAAGTGGTTAATGACTCCTGTGTGCAAAGTGTGGAAGAAAATGCGTGTTGTCTGGCTGTGCGGGGCTTTAGGGGGACACATAACTCAGCGACTCGTTTGCGGTTTGTTGAGCTACAAACGTGCCAAAAAAGGTTTTGGGGTTTCCTTGGCCCAGTCACTTGAATGGGCTGCCCCATGTGTGAAACGTGCTAAAAAAAAACAAAACAAAAACATGAGTGGGAGTTCCCTGCTGTGTGAATGTGGCCTACCTCCTAGGCTGGCCATACACTATACACTTTTCTGCCCAAATTTTTTTTAGATTTACCTTCAACTATGTAGTGCAAGGGCCTGCCTAATTGAATACAATTGAAAGTGTTGTTTAGGTTTGACCTCCTATTATATGGTTTTTGGTAAATCTTAGGGCTCATGTACACTGCAGCTGATAAACTCACGTTTAGGAACTGTTCAGTGTTTTTTTCAGCAGACCCAGAACTCTCCCTAATGATTTCCTATGTGTCCATGTACACATCTTCGTTTACAGTTGTTTACAGGCATTCGAGTTTACAGTTGTTATTTTAATTTGCGTTCAGCAGTCGATTTTATCAGCGTTTCAAACGCAAAGTGCTTGTAAACGCATCTAAAACGTGGCAAATCGCGTTTGTAAGCATTTGTGTCTGAAATTTTTTTTCAACTCTTCCAGTTCCCGATGTTGTCCAGAGCCTTTTTTCATCATGAAAAATGCATGCAAAGCATTTTCAAGGTGCTCAGATGGGTAAAACACTGAACACAGGATGTTCCTACCAAGCTTGTCACACATTGCAATGACCAATTCACACCTCAGGCCTCTCCCACCCTTGGAAACAAAAGATATGGCAATGACCATTCACACCTCAAATTCCTCATGAAGACCCCCTGCCAGGTGGCCTTAATGACTCACTCCAGCAGACACCTTCCCACCCTTGGAAACAAAAGAAATGTTAAAGAGCAAATCACACCTAAGCTAATCTCAACACATACTGCTGTCTCTGCTTCTACTCTCTGTATTTCCCTGAACCAGTCTGAAATAGTTAATCATTTACCACTTTCCAGTGCATTCTGGGCATTTGGGAGGTTCTCCTGTGCCTATCTTTAACCATTTGCCTACAGGCTACTTATACCCCCTTCCTGCCCAGGCCAATTTTCAGCTTTCAGTGCTGTCGCACTTTGAATGACAATTGCGCGGTCATGCAACATTATACCCATATTAAATTTTTATCATTTTTTTTCTCACAAATAGAGCTTTTTTTGTGGTATTTACTTGCTGCTGGGTGTTTTACTTTTTGCGCTATAAACAAAAAAAGAGCAAACAATTTGAAAAAAAAAAAAGTTTCTCTGTTTCTATTATACAGTTTTGCAAACAGGTAATTTGTCTCTTTCACTGATGTGAGTTGATGAGGCTGCACTGATGGACAGCACTGATAGGCAGCACTGAAAGGCAGCTCTAATGAGGTGGCACTGATAGGTGACACTGATGATGGGTACTGATAGTCGACACTGACTGGCGGCACTGCTGGGCACTGCACACTAAAATAGTGAAGCGCTAAAATAAATCCCTATATACACATAATAAATACCATATCATCCAGTAAAAAAATTGAGCTATCTGTGGGATATCTTAAATACATAAAAATATCAAAAAAAATACCTCATAATAATAAATAAATCCGTGATAAAAAATAAATGACAAAATTAATATTCCCTTAATTATTTTTCAAATTAATCAGTGATATAAAATCAAAATCCGTGATTATAATATTCAGGTCCGATGTCAGACGTCAGACTAGGAAATAGAGTGCTGTAGACTGGAGGTTTGCTCTGTTGCTGCAAGAGGAGTTCACTTCGTTATTCCTGTGTGCCTGCTTGCCTTCTACAACCTGGCAGTCTGAGACAGAGAGCTGGAATGCTGATATCCTGTAAACTGAGGACTAAGATCACCCAGGTGCAGAGCTGGAAGGGAATCAACAGCCAAGTGCCTGGAGTGAGGTTTGCTGTATCACTGGCTTCTGCTATGTACATTCTGGATTGTTGACTTTTATCTGCTGTCTATCATCATGTGGTCCATCAAATTCGCTTTCAGCCATTTCTCTTCATGTATATCTTTCCCTGGAGGTGGAGTGGAAGTCCTGTGATCCCTTGCTGAGCTGCCTGGATTAAAGGATTGCCTTTGAGGAGAGCTATAGCCTTGTGGCCCTGTGTGGGTCGAGGTGGGGAGGTGAGTAGGCATTGCTGCCATTGGAGGATTCCTTTCTTTGAGCACTAGAAGTGAAGATCACTGAGTGTTTTCACATTATTGCATGGACTTTTTTTGCTTATTTTAGACACAAGTTTTTATGTATTTATTTGTCACAAGATATAGTGGATTTAATATATAATATATATTTTTTATGGGAATATTTTGATTTATGGTTCGTCACAGAAATTAATAATCACGTATTTTGGATTAAGAATCACAGTTTTATTAATTCCAATTTCATAGGTTTGTCACAATTTATCACGGATATATATATTTCAATTTTTATTGAATATTATAATCACGGATTTTGATTTTATATCACTGATTAATTTGAAGAATAATTAAGGGAATATTAACTAGTTGCCGACCGCAGATAGCCGAATGACGGCTGCACTGCGGCCAGCCAGTTCTGAGTGGACGTCATATGACGTCCTCCCAGAACGCGCTCTCCTGCGCGCCCCAGGGGGCGCGCACCCGGCGATCTCCGTGATCGCTGTGTCCTACGGACACAGCTGATCACGTGATGTGGTAAAAGGCCAATCACAGCGGCCTTTTACCACGTGATCAGCGGTGTCCAATGACACGCTGATCAGAGGGAAATGCAAGTGCCGGTTCTCGGCTGCACTTTCCTTACGCTGTCAGATCGTGCAGAAAGTACTGCCGAGAACCGGCAGTTGTCAGAGCGAGGATCGGCACCGATCATCAGGGCACTGATGATCAGTGCCCTGATGATCGGTGCCCAGCAGTGCCACCTGCAAGTTCCGCCCACCTGTGTCCAGCAGTGCGCCCACTAGCTCCGCCCACCTGTGCCCAGCAGATCACCCACCTGTGCCCAGCAGTGCACCCACCTGTGCCACTCTGCAGTGTCACACACCTGTGCCACCCACCTGTGCCCACCCACCAGTGCTGCCCACCAGTGCAGCCCAGCAGTGCTGCCAGTCAGTGCCACCAGTCAGTGCACAGGGGTTGTGCCAGTCAGTGCCCAGCAGTGATGCCAGTCAGTGCTGTCTATCAGTACCCATCATCAGTGTCACCTATCAGTGCCGCCTATCAGTGCTGCATATTAGTGCCGCCTATCCGTGACACCTCATTAGTGCTGTCTATCAGTGCCGCCTATCCGTGCCACCTCATTAGTACTGCCTATCAGTGCCCTTTAGTGCTGCCTATCAGTGCCCATCAGTGCCCATCAGTGCACATCAGTGAAGGAGAAAAAATACCTGTTTGAAAAATTTTATAATAGAAACAAAGAAACTTCTTTTTTTTTTTCAAATTTTTTGCACTTTTTTTATTTATAGCGCAAAAAGTAAAGCGCCCAGTGGCGATTAAATATCACCAAAAGAAAGCTCTATTTGTGAGAAAAAAATGATAAAAATTTAATATGGGTACAATGTTGCATGACCGCGCAATTGTCAAAGTGCGGCAGCTCTGAAAGCTGAAAATTGGCCTGGTAAATAAGGGGGTATAAGTGCCTGGTAGGCAAGTGGTTAATTTTGTCATTTATTTTTTTATCACGGATTTATTTATTATTATGAGGTTTTTTTTTGATATTTTTATGTATTTAAGATATCCCACAGATAGCTCAATTTTTTTACTGGATGATATGGTATTTATTATGTGTATATAGGGATTTATTTTAGCGCTTCACTATTTTAGTGTGTGGTACTTTATGACTTATTGGTTAAGGCAGAGTGATAGCAGCTGTTAGGACAGGGACGTATTCATATTAAGCGCAGGAGGATATTCCCATTTTTATTAACTGCTGGGCACTGACTGGCGGCACTGCTAGGCTGCACTGACTGGCGGCACTGGTGGGTGGCACTGCTGGGCACTGATCATCAGTGCCCTGATGATCAGTGCCGATCCCTGCTCTGACAACTGCCGCTTCTCGGCAGTACTTTCCTCACACTCTGACAGCGTGAGGAAAGTACAGCTGAAAACCAGAAAATGCATTTCCCGGTGATCAGCGTGTCATTGGATACGGCTGATCACGTGGTAAAAGACCGCTGTGATTGGCCTTTTACCACATCACATGATCAGCTGTGTCCATAGGACACAGCAATCACGGAGATTTCCGGGGGCGCGCAGGAGAGCGCGTTCTGGAAGAATGTCATATGACGCCCTCCCAGAACTGGCCAGCCGCAATGCAGCCGTCATTCGGCTATCTGCGGTCGGCAACTAGTTAAAAAACGCTTCTAAACGCAAACGCACGTAAACGTGTTATGCGAACGTAGCTAAACCTTCGTTTTCCAGCTGTCAGTTTCTGAAGGGAAATGTATGTCTTTTAGGTCTGTCATTTTGTTTTTCCCACTCCATTTTATATTCCATGTTGATTAATTGTTTTGTATTATAACCAGAATGAGTTAATGAAAATATGCTGTGTCAGTTATGTATTACAGAACTATACTCACAAAATTCTTCTATCTTTTATCTTAGCTCAGCCTTGGTAGAGATGGAGATAGTATCCAATTATTTCTTTGTATTAACAAGCACCTGTTTCTGTTATGATACAATTAAATGTCAAATATTTCTGTTCCATGAGAAAATAATTGTTTGTTACTTATAACTAATTACAAATGCCTGAGAAAGATCATGTTCACAGCCTTGAAAAGTATCTAGCGAGATTCTATTGTATGTAGCAGATAAGTTTTTATGTAATATTATAGACATTCCTTAAATTTTGCTTCTCATCATTATTCAGGATTGACGTAAATGCTTGTATTCTCACTTGCATGCTATATTGTACTATATAAGAGAGCTTTCGTTGTGGAATAAATTAGAAGTTTTTGGTTACTTATAAGACGGTCTCATGTGTGATTACTTGTAACCAATGCTTCTCCAGGCCTGAGGAGACAGAACGAGTGACAGAGAACTTAGACCAGGGGTCTAAGGGTCAATAGAACCAACAGTTTCCATCGTTCAGAAGTGTCCCGTGTACATGGAGCCTTAAGCAAAATTCTCAAGAAAATGTATAATGTATGGCCAGCCTTAGATTGTAAGCTCCCAGGAGCAGGGCCCTCCTAGCCCAGGGGCGGACTGACAACTCATGGGGCCCCCAGGCAATAGGGGATCATGGGGCCCCTGTATCCTTGCCCAAACTCAAAAAAGCCTATGAAAAAGGTACCATGGGCATCTCATGGGGCCCCCTACTGACCCCGGGCCCTCGGGCAGTGCCCGAGTTTCCAAATGGTCAGTCCGCCCGTCCTAACCCTCTTGTATTGAACTGTATTGTTTCCCGTTATATTGTACAGCACAGAGCAGACTGTTGGCTCTATAGAAATCCTGTATAATAATAATATTACCAGGGGCGGACTGACCATTAGAGCACTCAGGCACTGTCCGAGGGCCCAGGGTCAGTAGGGGCCCATGAGATGCCTCTGGTACCTTTCAGAGGCTTTTTTTGGGTGTGGGTGAGGACACAGGGGCCCCATGATCCCCTATTGCCCGGGGGCCCCATGAGTTGTCAGTCCACACTTGAATATTACACTCCTACAAATGGTCCGATATGCAAACTAGTAAATGCAGCCAATTCCAGTCAGCAGCACTCAGACACTACGACAGGAGGACCCGGTCTGGCCCGCCCTGTAGCACACACTCCCAGTCAGTTCTCCTTCCCACAAGCCGTCAGTCACCACCGGCTGGCACCATGAGCGGACGTAGACTGGTGGAAGATGCGGCCACGGCCTCCAGCTACCAGGACTTCCATGTGGAGCATTTCCACCTGGAGCTGAGCGTGGACACCCAGGCCAGGAAGCTGAGCGGACTGGAGAGGCTGGAGGTGCGGGTGGTGGTGCAGAGCACAGAGCTCCGGCTGGACACCTACCCCGGGATGAACATAAAGCGTGTGGTGGGGGAGCTGAGTGCCGGGGACAGGACGGAGCTCACCTGGGAGAGTCGGCCCTTCACCAGCTATGGCACCGTCACCGCCATCACCCTGAGCGAGCCTGTCCCGGCGGGGAGCCGCATCTACATCACCATAGAGTACGAGGTCGGCAACAACCCGGGGGTGAGTCCTGTCCATCCTCTAATTGTCAGCACGTTGTCCTGTGTCCTAGGCCCTGCAGAGACCTGCTCCCAGCACACTCCTCTCCTTACAGATGGGCTGACTTTCATTTTCACTTCTAAGCCTTCTATTGTTGTCAATGTAACTGCAGCTGTTTACCATGAAACCTGAGCTGTGGGATAAAGACATTCTGTCAATGAGAGCGTGTCTTCACAGTAATGCCCCGTACACACGATGAGAATATCGGACGAACGATCGGCCGTTTTTTTTTTCGTCTGCTAGTCTCACTTTGAAAGTGAAGAGGTTACTATAGATACGAAAATTCTTCTATGAAAGAATTTCTAAAGTGATGTCACGTATTGCATTGTATTTGTATTTTCAGATGACTACTGTACTGATTAAACAAAAATCGAACGATCTGGTATCGCACAAGAAACATTTTTGCGCTTGTCCCTTCGGATATTGTCGTACGAATTGTCGTGATCGGCTCTCAAAAGCTGTGTACTAACGATCCGATTATCAGACGATCGTTCCTTGTACGAAAATTTTTGTACTATTTTCTTATAGTGTGTACAAGGCATTAGGCCCCATGTACACGGGACACTTCTGAATGATGGAAACTGACTGCTGGAAAATGTAGGTTAAAAAAACGTCAGTTTAGCGGAGTTTGCATACAGCGTTTATGCGCGTTTGTGTTTAGAAGCGTTTTTTTAAAGATAACCTCAGGACTCCAAAATGCCCAGAATGCACTGAAAAACAGTAAAAAAAAATAACTATTTCAGACATTTTGAGAGAAATAGAGAGATCAGCATTTGTTGAGATTAGCTATCTTTTTTTTTTTTTTTTTTTTTTTTTTTTTGGTGTTCGGATGTGTTCCAGCTCATTTCTGTGCAGCAACGTCTAACATTTTCTTTCATGCGAAACCTCAAGGTATGGTGTACCAGGTCCATTTGAGTATCAGGAAAACACTTTGCATGCATTTTTCATGATGAAAAAAGGCTCTGGACAGCATCTGGAAATGGAGTTAAAAAAAAAAATGCAAATGTTTATAAACGCAGTTAGTCGCGTTTACAACGCTGATAAAATCTACTCCTGAACGCAAGTTTTCTGCGTTCAAAAAAAAACGACTGTAAACGACGATGTGTACATGAACACACATGAAAACATTAGGGAGAGTTCAGGGGTTGCTGAAAAAAATGCTGAACAGTTCCTAAACGTGAGTTTCATCAGTTGCAGTGTACATGAGCCCTAACAAAGACCACTCACTGCTGCTCTCTCTCCTTGTGCAGGGTGACTGGTCTTGTCTCCGCCCCTTTTTATGGTTTTCTGTAGGCAGCTTGTAGTGGATGTAGTTTGCTGGGTCCCTCCCACAGTTCTGTGCTCTGCACAGGTTATAATGATGCCTCTGCTACATTTAGAAAGTAGTGGTGCATCGAAATGAAAATTCTGGTGCCGAAACAGAAAATTCAAAATGCACTTGGCTGAAAACTGAAATGCGCAGTTTTTAAAAATGAGTATATATTTTTTGGAAAAAAATACACTGATTAAAAAAAAAAAAACAATATATACCCCAATTTTTTGTAAAATAAGGAAGAATGTTACGGCAAGTAAACAGATACCCAACATGTCACACTTTAAAATTGGAATGGTGTGATACTGCGGCACTTAAAAATCTCCATGGGTGATGCTTTCAAAATTTAATTTCATCATTTTTCTTTTGTCTTCTGTTTTCTTATTTATTACATCCTCTCTTTTTTCCATTTTGGTTTCCTTTATTCCCCCATTTAACATCCATGACTTTACACTATTCACCTTACAGCAGTGGTCAATCACTGCTTAATTGTCTAATTGATCAATTAGACTCACGTTCCCTATATATTCACCCCTGTTCATCCACCTCCCCTGCTTGAAAAAGGAGCGCACGTCTGCCTTCCACGGCCAGCGCATGCTCCGAAACACGTCGCAGTGCACCCTGGGATCTGACGTCATCACGGCCACGCCGCCGATACGTTCCAGCATGCGTTCCATCCGGCTCTGAGGGAGGACGTGCACGCCGGCCGGTCTCACCGCTGTTCCCCTCCAGCCACCACGCTGTTCCAGCCGAGAGCTGACCTCCCCACATCGCAGTAAGATGACGGCTCTTCACCCGGGTTACCACCCCACCGTTAACTATTGTTAACCACGGTTTTTAAGCTTATGATTACTTCACACATGTGAGTGTTTCTACATTTAGACTTGAATTAAAAGACTTATTGCACTTAGAGGCGCTTTCTCTCCTTTTCTCACTGGATCGCTTTCAGCCTGGGTTCACACCATTGCGGTGAGGGAAACACCGTGAATCCTGTACGTTTCCCACACCGAATTGCAGTTGCGATCTGCGATCTGGTGCA